>CAUJBF010000017.1:0-2500 GCA_963082625.1 Pasiphila rectangulata
TTAACTTAACTTACTTAAACTTAACTGACTTTAACTTTTAACGTAACTGTAACTTACTTACCTACTTAACTTACTTCACTCCCCCCCCCCCCGTCGTCTGTCTTGTCCCTCACTCTCTACTCTCGACCCACCCACCCCACCCCACCCCACCCCACCCCACCCCACCCCACCCCACCCCACCCCACCCCACCCCACCCCTCCCCACCCCACCCCACCCCACCCCACCCCACCCCACCCCTCCCCACCCCACCCCACCCCACCCCACCCCACCCCACCCCACCCCACCCCACCCCACCCCACCCCACCCCACCCCACCCCACCCCACCCCACCCCACCCCACCCCTCCCCACCCCACCCCACCACCCCACCACCCCACCCCACCCCACCCCACCCCACCCCACCCCACCCCACCCCACCCCACCCCACCCCACCCCACCCCACCCCACCCCACCCCACCCCACCCCACCCCACCCCTCCCCACCCCACCCCACCCACCCCACCCCACCCCACCCCACCCCACCCCTCCCCACCCACCCCACCCCACCCACCCCACCCCACCCCACCCCACCCCACCCCACCCCCACCCCACCCACCCCACCCCACCCCACCCCACCCCACCCCACCCCTCCCCTACCCACCCTCCCCACCCCACCCCACCCCACCCCACCCCACCCCACCCCTCCCCTCCCCACCCACCCCACCCCTCCCCACCCCACCCCTCCCCTCCCCACCCCACCCACCCCACCCCACCCCACCCCACCCCACCCCACCCCACCCCACCCCACCCTCCCCACCCCACCCACCCCTCCCCACCCCACCCCACCCCACCCCACCCCACCCCACCCACCCACCCCTCCCACACCTACCCACCCCACCCCACCCCACCCTCCCCTCCCCACCCCTACCCCACCCCTCCCCACCCTCCCCACCCCACCCCACCCTCACCCACCCCACCCCACCCCACCCTCCCCACCCCTCCCCTCCCCACCCCACCCCCTCACCCTCACCACCCCACCCTCCCACACCTACCCCTCCACCCTCCCCACCCCTAACCTAACCTACCCACCTAACCTAACCTACCACCTAACCTAACCTAACCTAACCTAACCTACCTACCCTACCCTACCCTCACCTCACCACCCTAACCTAACCACCCTACCTACCCACACCTAACCTAACCTAACCTAACCTACCCTACCCTAACCTACCCTAACCTAACCTAACCTAACCCTAACCTAACCTACCCTAACCTAACCTACCCTAACCTAACCTAACCTAACCTAACCTCACCTAACCTAACCTAACCTAACCTAACCTAACCTAACCTAACCTAACCTAACCTAACCTAACCTAACCTAACCTAACCTAACCTAACCTAACCTAACCTAACCTAACCTAACCTAACCTAACCTAACCTAACCTACTAACCTAACCTAACCTAACCTAACTAACCTAACCTAACCTAACCTAACCTAACCTACCCTAACCTAACCTAACCTAACCTAACCTAACCTAACCTAACCTAACCTAACCTAACCTAACCTAACCTAACCTAACCTAACCTAACCTAACCTAACCTAACCTAACCTAACCTAACCTAACCTAACCTAACCTAACCTAACCTAACCTAACCTAACCTAACCTAACCTAACCTAACCTAACCTAACCTAACCTAACCTAACCTAACCTAACCTAACCTAACCTAACCTAACCTAACCTAACCTAACCTAACCTAACCTAACCTAACCTAACCTAACCTAACCTAACCTAACCTAACCTAACCTAACCTACCTAACCTAACCTAACCTAACCTAACCTAACCTAACCTAACCTAACCTAACCTAACCTAACCTAACCTAACTAACCTAACCTAACTAACCTAACCTAACCTAACCTAACCTAACCTACTACCTAACCTAACCTAACCTAACCTAACCTAACCTAACCTAACCTAACCTAACCTAACCTAACCTAACCTAACCTAACCTAACCTAACCTAACCTAACCTAACCTAACCTAACCTAACCTAACCTAACCTAACCTAACCTAACCTAACCTAACCTAACCTAACCTAACCTAACCTAACCTAACCTAACCTAACCTAACCTAACCTAACCTAACCTAACCTAACCTAACCTAACCTAACCTAACCTAACCTAACCTAACCTTAACCTAACCTAACCTAACCTAACCTAACCTAACCTAACCTAACCTAACCTAACCTAACCTAACCTAACCTAACCTAACCTAACCTAACTAACCTAACCTAACCTAACCTAACCTAACCTAACCTAACCTAACCTAACCTAACCTAACCTAACCTAACCTAACCTAACCTAACCTAACCTAACCTAACTACTAACCTAACCTAACCTAACCTAACCTAACCTAACCTAACCTAACCTAACCTAACCTAACCTAACCTAACCTAACCTAACCTAACCTAACCTAACCTAACCTAACCTAACCTAACCTAACCTAACCTAACCTAACCTAACCT
>CAUJBF010000017.1:15000-82500 GCA_963082625.1 Pasiphila rectangulata
CTAACCTAACCTAACCTAACCTAACCTAACCTAACCTAACCTAACCTAACCTAACCTAACCTAACCTAACCTAACCTAACCTAACCTAACCTAACCTAACCTAACCTAACCTAACCTAACCTAACCTAACCTAACCTAACCTAACCTAACCTAACCTAACCTAACCTAACCTAACCTAACCTAACCTAACCTAACCTAACCTAACCTAACCTAACCTAACCTAACCTAACCTAACCTAACCTAACCTAACCTAACCTAACCTAACCTAACCTAACCTAACCTAACCTAACCTAACCTAACCTAACCTAACCTAACCTAACCTAACCTAACCTAACCTAACCTAACCTAACCTAACCTAACCTAACCTAACCTAACCTAACCTAACCTAACCTAACCTAACCTAACCTAACCTAACCTAACCTAACCTAACCTAACCTAACCTAACCTAACCTAACCTAACCTAACCTAACCTAACCTAACCTAACCTAACCTAACCTAACCTAACCTAACCTAACCTAACCTAACCTAACCTAACCTAACCTAACCTAACCTAACCTAACCTAACCTAACCTAACCTAACCTAACCTAACCTAACCTAACCTAACCTAACCTAACCTAACCTAACCTAACCTAACCTAACCTAACCTAACCTAACCTAACCTAACCTAACCTAACCTAACCTAACCTAACCTAACCTAACCTAACCTAACCTAACCTAACCTAACCTAACCTAACCTAACCTAACCTAACCTAACCTAACCTAACCTAACCTAACCTAACCTAACCTAACCTAACCTAACCTAACCTAACCTAACCTAACCTAACCTAACCTAACCTAACCTAACCTAACCTAACCTAACCTAACCTAACCTAACCTAACCTAACCTAACCTAACCTAACCTAACCTAACCTAACCTAACCTAACCTAACCTAACCTAACCTAACCTAACCTAACCTAACCTAACCTAACCTAACCTAACCTAACCTAACCTAACCTAACCTAACCTAACCTAACCTAACCTAACCTAACCTAACCTAACCTAACCTAACCTAACCTAACCTAACCTAACCTAACCTAACCTAACCTAACCTAACCTAACCTAACCTAACCTAACCTAACCTAACCTAACCTAACCTAACCTAACCTAACCTAACCTAACCTAACCTAACCTAACCTAACCTAACCTAACCTAACCTAACCTAACCTAACCTAACCTAACCTAACCTAACCTAACCTAACCTAACCTAACCTAACCTAACCTAACCTAACCTAACCTAACCTAACCTAACCTAACCTAACCTAACCTAACCTAACCTAACCTAACCTAACCTAACCTAACCTAACCTAACCTAACCTAACCTAACCTAACCTAACCTAACCTAACCTAACCTAACCTAACCTAACCTAACCTAACCTAACCTAACCTAACCTAACCTAACCTAACCTAACCTAACCTAACCTAACCTAACCTAACCTAACCTAACCTAACCTAACCTAACCTAACCTAACCTAACCTAACCTAACCTAACCTAACCTAACCTAACCTAACCTAACCTAACCTAACCTAACCTAACCTAACCTAACCTAACCTAACCTAACCTAACCTAACCTAACCTAACCTAACCTAACCTAACCTAACCTAACCTAACCTAACCTAACCTAACCTAACCTAACCTAACCTAACCTAACCTAACCTAACCTAACCTAACCTAACCTAACCTAACCTAACCTAACCTAACCTAACCTAACCTAACCTAACCTAACCTAACCTAACCTAACCTAACCTAACCTAACCTAACCTAACCTAACCTAACCTAACCTAACCTAACCTAACCTAACCTAACCTAACCTAACCTAACCTAACCTAACCTAACCTAACCTAACCTAACCTAACCTAACCTAACCTAACCTAACCTAACCTAACCTAACCTAACCTAACCTAACCTAACCTAACCTACCTAACCTAACCTAACCTAACCTAACCTAACCTAACCTAACCTAACCTAACCTAACCTAACCTAACCTAACCTAACCTAACCTAACCTAACCTAACCTAACCTAACCTAACCTAACCTAACCTAACCTAACCTAACCTAACCTAACCTAACCTAACCTAACCTAACCTAACCTAACCTAACCTAACCTAACCTAACCTAACCTAACCTAACCTAACCTAACCTAACCTAACCTAACCTAACCTAACCTAACCTAACCTAACCTAACCTAACCTAACCTAACCTAACCTAACCTAACCTAACCTAACCTAACCTAACCTAACCTAACCTAACCTAACCTAACCTAACCTAACCTAACCTAACCTAACCTAACCTAACCTAACCTAACCTAACCTAACCTAACCTAACCTAACCTAACCTAACCTAACCTAACCTAACCTAACCTAACCTAACCTAACCTAACCTAACCTAACCTAACCTAACCTAACCTAACCTAACCTAACCTAACCTAACCTAACCTAACCTAACCTAACCTAACCTAACCTAACCTAACCTAACCTAACCTAACCTAACCTAACCTAACCTAACCTAACCTAACCTAACCTAACCTAACCTAACCTAACCTAACCTAACCTAACCTAACCTAACCTAACCTAACCTAACCTAACCTAACCTAACCTAACCTAACCTAACCTAACCTAACCTAACCTAACCTAACCTAACCTAACCTAACCTAACCTAACCTAACCTAACCTAACCTAACCTAACCTAACCTAACCTAACCTAACCTAACCTAACCTAACCTAACCTAACCTAACCTAACCTAACCTAACCTAACCTAACCTAACCTAACCTAACCTAACCTAACCTAACCTAACCTAACCTAACCTAACCTAACCTAACCTAACCTAACCTAACCTAACCTAACCTAACCTAACCTAACCTAACCTAACCTAACCTAACCTAACCTAACCTAACCTAACCTAACCTAACCTAACCTAACCTAACCTAACCTAACCTAACCTAACCTAACCTAACCTAACCTAACCTAACCTAACCTAACCTAACCTAACCTAACCTAACCTAACCTAACCTAACCTAACCTAACCTAACCTAACCTAACCTAACCTAACCTAACCTAACCTAACCTAACCTAACCTAACCTAACCTAACCTAACCTAACCTAACCTAACCTAACCTAACCTAACCTAACCTAACCTAACCTAACCTAACCTACCTAACCTAACCTAACCTAACCTAACCTAACCTAACCTAACCTAACCTAACCTAACCTAACCTAACCTAACCTAACCTAACCTAACCTAACCTAACCTAACCTAACCTAACCTAACCTAACCTAACAACCTAACCTAACCTAACCTAACCTAACCTAACCTAACCTAACCTAACCTAACCTAACCTAACCTAACCTAACCTAACCTAACCTAACCTAACCTAACCTAACCTAACCTAACCTAACCTAACTAACCTAACCTAACCTAACCTAACCTAACCTAACCTAACCTAACCTAACCTAACCTAACCTAACCTAACCTAACCTAACCTAACCTAACCTAACCTAACCTAACCTAACCTAACCTAACCTAACCTAACCTAACCTAACCTAACCTAACCTAACCTAACCTAACCTAACCTAACCTAACCTAACCTAACCTAACCTAACCTAACCTAACCTAACCTAACCTAACCTAACCTAACCTAACCTAACCTAACCTAACCTAACCTAACCTAACCTAACCTAACCTAACCTAACCTAACCTAACCTAACCTAACCTAACCTAACCTAACCTAACCTAACCTAACCTAACCTAACCTAACCTAACCTAACCTAACCTAACCTAACCTAACCTAACCTAACCTAACCTAACCTAACCTAACCTAACCTAACCTAACCTAACCTAACCTAACCTAACCTAACCTAACCTAACCTAACCTAACCTAACCTAACCTAACCTAACCTAACCTAACCTAACCTAACCTAACCTAACCTAACCTAACCTAACCTAACCTAACCTAACCTAACCTAACCTAACCTAACCTAACCTAACCTAACCTAACCTAACCTAACCTAACCTAACCTAACCTAACCTAACCTAACCTAACCTAACCTAACCTAACCTAACCTAACCTAACCTAACCTAACCTAACCTAACCTAACCTAACCTAACCTAACCTAACCTAACCTAACCTAACCTAACCTAACCTAACCTAACCTAACCTAACCTAACCTAACCTAACCTAACCTAACCTAACCTAACCTAACCTAACCTAACCTAACCTAACCTAACCTAACCTAACCTAACCTAACCTAACCTAACCTAACCTAACCTAACCTAACCTAACCTAACCTAACCTAACCTAACCTAACCTAACCTAACCTAACCTAACCTAACCTAACCTAACCTAACCTAACCTAACCTAACCTAACCTAACCTAACCTAACCTAACCTAACCTAACCTAACCTAACCTAACCTAACCTAACCTAACCTAACCTAACCTAACCTAACCTAACCTAACCTAACCTAACCTAACCTAACCTAACCTAACCTAACCTAACCTAACCTAACCTAACCTAACCTAACCTAACCTAACCTAACCTAACCTAACCTAACCTAACCTAACCTAACCTAACCTAACCTAACCTAACCTAACCTAACCTAACCTAACCTAACCTAACCTAACCTAACCTAACCTAACCTAACCTAACCTAACCTAACCTAACCTAACCTAACCTAACCTAACCTAACCTAACCTAACCTAACCTAACCTAACCTAACCTAACCTAACCTAACCTAACCTAACCTAACCTAACCTAACCTAACCTAACCTAACCTAACCTAACCTAACCTAACCTAACCTAACCTAACCTAACCTAACCTAACCTAACCTAACCTAACCTAACCTAACCTAACCTAACCTAACCTAACCTAACCTAACCTAACCTAACCTAACCTAACCTAACCTAACCTAACCTAACCTAACCTAACCTAACCTAACCTAACCTAACCTAACCTAACCTAACCTAACCTAACCTAACCTAACCTAACCTAACCTAACCTAACCTAACCTAACCTAACCTAACCTAACCTAACCTAACCTAACCTAACCTAACCTAACCTAACCTAACCTAACCTAACCTAACCTAACCTAACCTAACCTAACCTAACCTAACCTAACCTAACCTAACCTAACCTAACCTAACCTAACCTAACCTAACCTAACCTAACCTAACCTAACCTAACCTAACCTAACCTAACCTAACCTAACCTAACCTAACCTAACCTAACCTAACCTAACCTAACCTAACCTAACCTAACCTAACCTAACCTAACCTAACCTAACCTAACCTAACCTAACCTAACCTAACCTAACCTAACCTAACCTAACCTAACCTAACCTAACCTAACCTAACCTAACCTAACCTAACCTAACCTAACCTAACCTAACCTAACCTAACCTAACCTAACCTAACCTAACCTAACCTAACCTAACCTAACCTAACCTAACCTAACCTAACCTAACCTAACCTAACCTAACCTAACCTAACCTAACCTAACCTAACCTAACCTAACCTAACCTAACCTAACCTAACCTAACCTAACCTAACCTAACCTAACCTAACCTAACCTAACCTAACCTAACCTAACCTAACCTAACCTAACCTAACCTAACCTAACCTAACCTAACCTAACCTAACCTAACCTAACCTAACCTAACCTAACCTAACCTAACCTAACCTAACCTAACCTAACCTAACCTAACCTAACCTAACCTAACCTAACCTAACCTAACCTAACCTAACCTAACCTAACCTAACCTAACCTAACCTAACCTAACCTAACCTAACCTAACCTAACCTAACCTAACCTAACCTAACCTAACCTAACCTAACCTAACCTAACCTAACCTAACCTAACCTAACCTAACCTAACCTAACCTAACCTAACCTAACCTAACCTAACCTAACCTAACCTAACCTAACCTAACCTAACCTAACCTAACCTAACCTAACCTAACCTAACCTAACCTAACCTAACCTAACCTAACCTAACCTAACCTAACCTAACCTAACCTAACCTAACCTAACCTAACCTAACCTAACCTAACCTAACCTAACCTAACCTAACCTAACCTAACCTAACCTAACCTAACCTAACCTAACCTAACCTAACCTAACCTAACCTAACCTAACCTAACCTAACCTAACCTAACCTAACCTAACCTAACCTAACCTAACCTAACCTAACCTAACCTAACCTAACCTAACCTAACCTAACCTAACCTAACCTAACCTAACCTAACCTAACCTAACCTAACCTAACCTAACCTAACCTAACCTAACCTAACCTAACCTAACCTAACCTAACCTAACCTAACCTAACCTAACCTAACCTAACCTAACCTAACCTAACCTAACCTAACCTAACCTAACCTAACCTAACCTAACCTAACCTAACCTAACCTAACCTAACCTAACCTAACCTAACCTAACCTAACCTAACCTAACCTAACCTAACCTAACCTAACCTAACCTAACCTAACCTAACCTAACCTAACCTAACCTAACCTAACCTAACCTAACCTAACCTAACCTAACCTAACCTAACCTAACCTAACCTAACCTAACCTAACCTAACCTAACCTAACCTAACCTAACCTAACCTAACCTAACCTAACCTAACCTAACCTAACCTAACCTAACCTAACCTAACCTAACCTAACCTAACCTAACCTAACCTAACCTAACCTAACCTAACCTAACCTAACCTAACCTAACCTAACCTAACCTAACCTAACCTAACCTAACCTAACCTAACCTAACCTAACCTAACCTAACCTAACCTAACCTAACCTAACCTAACCTAACCTAACCTAACCTAACCTAACCTAACCTAACCTAACCTAACCTAACCTAACCTAACCTAACCTAACCTAACCTAACCTAACCTAACCTAACCTAACCTAACCTAACCTAACCTAACCTAACCTAACCTAACCTAACCTAACCTAACCTAACCTAACCTAACCTAACCTAACCTAACCTAACCTAACCTAACCTAACCTAACCTAACCTAACCTAACCTAACCTAACCTAACCTAACCTAACCTAACCTAACCTAACCTAACCTAACCTAACCTAACCTAACCTAACCTAACCTAACCTAACCTAACCTAACCTAACCTAACCTAACCTAACCTAACCTAACCTAACCTAACCTAACCTAACCTAACCTAACCTAACCTAACCTAACCTAACCTAACCTAACCTAACCTAACCTAACCTAACCTAACCTAACCTAACCTAACCTAACCTAACCTAACCTAACCTAACCTAACCTAACCTAACCTAACCTAACCTAACCTAACCTAACCTAACCTAACCTAACCTAACCTAACCTAACCTAACCTAACCTAACCTAACCTAACCTAACCTAACCTAACCTAACCTAACCTAACCTAACCTAACCTAACCTAACCTAACCTAACCTAACCTAACCTAACCTAACCTAACCTAACCTAACCTAACCTAACCTAACCTAACCTAACCTAACCTAACCTAACCTAACCTAACCTAACCTAACCTAACCTAACCTAACCTAACCTAACCTAACCTAACCTAACCTAACCTAACCTAACCTAACCTAACCTAACCTAACCTAACCTAACCTAACCTAACCTAACCTAACCTAACCTAACCTAACCTAACCTAACCTAACCTAACCTAACCTAACCTAACCTAACCTAACCTAACCTAACCTAACCTAACCTAACCTAACCTAACCTAACCTAACCTAACCTAACCTAACCTAACCTAACCTAACCTAACCTAACCTAACCTAACCTAACCTAACCTAACCTAACCTAACCTAACCTAACCTAACCTAACCTAACCTAACCTAACCTAACCTAACCTAACCTAACCTAACCTAACCTAACCTAACCTAACCTAACCTAACCTAACCTAACCTAACCTAACCTAACCTAACCTAACCTAACCTAACCTAACCTAACCTAACCTAACCTAACCTAACCTAACCTAACCTAACCTAACCTAACCTAACCTAACCTAACCTAACCTAACCTAACCTAACCTAACCTAACCTAACCTAACCTAACCTAACCTAACCTAACCTAACCTAACCTAACCTAACCTAACCTAACCTAACCTAACCTAACCTAACCTAACCTAACCTAACCTAACCTAACCTAACCTAACCTAACCTAACCTAACCTAACCTAACCTAACCTAACCTAACCTAACCTAACCTAACCTAACCTAACCTAACCTAACCTAACCTAACCTAACCTAACCTAACCTAACCTAACCTAACCTAACCTAACCTAACCTAACCTAACCTAACCTAACCTAACCTAACCTAACCTAACCTAACCTAACCTAACCTAACCTAACCTAACCTAACCTAACCTAACCTAACCTAACCTAACCTAACCTAACCTAACCTAACCTAACCTAACCTAACCTAACCTAACCTAACCTAACCTAACCTAACCTAACCTAACCTAACCTAACCTAACCTAACCTAACCTAACCTAACCTAACCTAACCTAACCTAACCTAACCTAACCTAACCTAACCTAACCTAACCTAACCTAACCTAACCTAACCTAACCTAACCTAACCTAACCTAACCTAACCTAACCTAACCTAACCTAACCTAACCTAACCCGGCTCTATAGGAAGAATGAAAAACTATCAAGGGGCCAGAATATTCCAGGCCATGGATCAGAAGAAAGGTGTCGTAAAGGCAGCAATTGCAGTCTACGATCATGACCTGGATATAACGCAGTACCCAGATCTTACAACTGGTAACATCGCAGTTATTAAAATCAAAACCACGGCATGGGAACTGGCAGTGATCTCCCTTTATTTCGAACCCGATAGAGCCGACATAGACCAGTACCTTCAACATCTCCGGAGGATAAAACAACGGATGGGACAAACCAAGATGATTCTGGGGGGCGATGCAAACGCCAAGAACAGTTGGTGGGGAAGCCTAACGGTCGACCAGAAGGGCCTTGATTTCGCAGGAACTCTGGAAGAGATGGAATGCCAGGTACTCAACGATGGAGAAACTCCGACTTTCGACACAATAAGAGGCGGAAAAAGTTATTCAAGCTTTGTAGACATTACAGCATGCGCAGCGGAGATCCTAGACCTGGTGGAAGACTGGAAAGTACACGTTGGAATGATCAGTTCGGACCATAATGCAATCACATTCAAGGTAAGATTAATAAGAGCCAAAGGCATTAACACAAAAAGGACAACTAGAGTATACAACACAAAAAAAGCAAATTGGAGCCAGTTTCATGAGAAACTGGCCCAATTAAACCTGGAAACGAATACCAACAAACAAACAATAGAAATCATAACCGAAAAAACAGACCTAGAGCAGAAGATCAAAACCTACACAAAAAATATAACAGAAACAAGTAATCAATGTATACCAAAAATAAAAACAAAAAGTAAACTTACCTTGCCATGGTGGTCCGAAGAATTGGAGAAGTTGCGACGTGAAGTCAATACCAGGAGAAGGAGGATCCGATGCGCAGCGCCAGTCCGGAAGAAAAAAGTTATTGACGAGTACCTGAAATCAAAAGAACAATATGAGACACTAGCGAAAAAGGCCCAGACGGAAAGCTGGAAGAGCTTCTGTGGAAGGCAGGATCGGGAGGGAATGTGGGAAGGAATTTATAGAATAATAGGCAGAACAACAAAAAGGCAGGAAGATCTCCCCCTCTTGCATGGTAAAAGATTGCTAAAACCAGAAGAATCAGCCAAACTACTTGCTCAAACCTTCTACCCGGAAGACGCGGAGGAAAACGATAATGAAGACCATCGACGAACAAGAAGATTAGCAGAAGAATCAAACGAGAGCGTTCATGATATAACTCATGACCCACCGTTTACACTAAACGAGCTAAAATTCGCGATGGATAGTTTTAACCCAAAAAAGGCGCCCGGTGCAGATGGCCTTACGGCTGACATTTGTAGTAACGCAATAAAAATGGACTTTGAAATCTTCCTTGCAATTGCAAATAAATGCCTGGAACTAGGTTACTTTCCTGAGTTATGGAAAGAGGCTACTATAGTGGTACTACAAAAACCAGGAAAAGATAACTACCAATGTCCCAAATCCTATAGGCCAATTGGATTGCTCCCAGTATTGTCGAAGGTCCTAGAGAAGATGGTGATTGGTCGATTAAAATGGCACTTAATACCAAAGCTCAGCAAGCACCAGTACGGTTTTATGCCCCAAAAAAGCACTGAGGACTCCCTCTATGCCTTGATGAAACATATAAGATCCAATGTGGAAAACAAGAAAATCGTCACAGTCATCTCACTGGACATAGAGGGAGCCTTCGACAACGCATGGTGGCCAGCGATAAAATCTCGCCTTTTAGAGGAAAAATGTCCGGAAAATATTAGAGCAATCCTTTACAGCTATCTCAGCAACAGGAAAGTACATGTGAGATATGCCGGACAGGAGTACTCGAAAAAGACAGAAAAAGGGTGCGTGCAGGGCTCCATAGGAGGACCAATCTTGTGGAACCTTTTGATTGACCCTCTTCTTAAAGGACTAGATGATAGAAATGACTATGCGCAGGCTTTTGCAGACGATGTGGTCATGGTTTTCAGCGGAGACTCTGGACTAGAAGTCCAGCGGCAGGCGAATGCGGCACTCGCCTACGTTCAGAATTGGGGTGTCAAAAACAAGCTGAAATTTGCGGCACATAAAACAAAAGCAATGACAATCACTAGGAAGCTGAAATTTGACACACCAATGCTGAACATGGGCAGGACAGATATCACCATGTCGCAGAGCATTAAGATCCTGGGTCTGACTATAGATCACAAATTGACTTTTAACAGTCACTGCGCTGAGGTCTGTAGAAAGGCCCTAAATGTCTTCAAGCAACTGTCTAGAGCTGCAAAAACAAGTTGGGGACTACATCCCGAAGTTATCCGCACTATATACACGGCAGCAGTAGAACCCATCATAACATACGCAGCAAGCGCATGGGCCCCGTCAGCAAACAAACTGTGCATACAAAAGTACCTGAACGCCGTACAACGAGGTTTTGCCCAAAAGCTTACGAAGGCCTACCGTACTGTCTCCCTACACTCGGCCCTACTTCTGGCCGGAATACTCCCGCTTGACCTGAGAGTACAAGAGGCAGCCGCCCTGTACAGAGCCAGGCGGGGGGAACCCCTGCTAGAATTAGGCGACCGAATCCCAGTCGAGGAGATGGTTCCATACGAACAAACACCCCATCCAGCCGAGCATTTCGACCTTGAGTTCATAAGCCTGATAGACCGGGAAGAAGTTGATAGGTACAGTGACCAGGCAGTGAGAATTTATACAGACGGGAGTAAGATTGAAGGCAAGGTCGGAGCTGCACTATCCATATGGAATAGGGCAGCCGAGATCAAAACCAGAAAGCTGAAACTGTCATCTCACTGCACGGTCTATCAGGCGGAACTCTTGGCGATATGCGAAGCAACGAGGGAAGTACGAAAAAGGCCCGAAGATAGCTTCGGCATATTCAGCGACAGTAAGTCGGCATTACAAACAGTAATAAATAGCAGATCAAGCCACCCGCTCGCAACTGAAGCCCGATCAAACATAAAGGACAGCATGAACCAGAATAAAAATATATCTTTATTCTGGATCAAAGCACACACCGGACACGACGGGAACGAACGAGCGGACGAACTGGCTAAAGACGCGGCACTGAAACTGAAGAAGAAGCCTGACCTCGAATACTGTCCGGCTTCGTTTCTGAAGAAACATATCCGTCAGGAGTCTCTTCAGAGATGGAACCGGAGGTACCAAGAGGGACAAACGGCGTCAGGTACAAAATTGTTCTATCCAGACGCAATAAAAGCCTACAGGATCGTAAGGGAAATTCCCATTAACTCCATACTAACGCAAATTATGACAGGACATGGTGGGTTCGCTGCATACTTGCACAGATTCAGGTGTGCGGAGAACCCATCATGCACCTGTGACCCCCAAATTCAAGAAACGGTACCCCACTTACTTTTTGACTGTCCAGTGTTTGGTAAAGCGAGATACGAGGTAGAAATGGAAATAGACTGTCAAATTAATGAAGAAAATGTAAAAAGTATTGTTACAAATAAGTATATTAGAGATAAGTTTTTTGAATACTGTATTAAAATAGCAAATAAGGTCATAAATAAAAACAAATAGCAATTAACATATGACAACAATATATTAGATAATATAATGATTAGTCATATAAGAAGATTATGTATAAGGAAATATTGTAAAAACAGCAATATACAGATAAAATAAAAACTGTATCTTAAAACTAGATATAGAATAACATCATATATATATAAATATTTACAACTAAAAATAAGATATATAAACATGTAAAAATTAGACAGTAAGAATTAGATAGATAACATAATATTATTATCATTATAAAAAAGAAAAGAAATTAGAAACAAGTGCAAAACCTTTATTATCCTGTAACCAAAGTCTCTGTCTCATTCAGAGGACAAATAGGCAGGTTAGCCGACGGCCCATAAAAAGGCACTGGTAGGCGCCATTAAAAAAAAAAAAAAAAAAAAAAAAAAAAACCTAACCTAACCTAACCTAACCTAACCTAACCTAACCTTTTTTTTTTTTTTTTTTTTTTTTTTTTTTTTTTTTTTTTTTTTTTTTTTTTTTTTTTTTTTTTTTTGTTGCCCAGGAAAATCTTTTATAGATACCACCAGTCCGGGGGGACCGATGGTTATGTGGGATTCCCGCCTTGATAAAGGCAGTGTACCCACTAAAAACCTGGGGTGTTCCGCCCTCGCCGCTTTACAAGGAGGAAGCCACGGTGTCGCAATGCGTCCCGCAACTCCCTCAGCGGGTGCCCGTGAAGGCCCTCCTCGGGAGGGTGTAAAGTGCCCTCCCCGTATCTCCGCTTAAGGCACCTCGGAACACGTGACGAGGCGCCTTACAGCCCGGGACCCCTCAGGTCAGGAAGCGGATCCCCCGATCCGCAACCCAACAGGTCCCCGTTCAGGGTAGTATGCGGCCGGCATACGCCAGCCGCCTACGGCCCGTTCTCTGTTGGCGGATAGGGGCCGAGAGAGGATCTGCCTCTCGGTCCCTCTCCGCCGTCTCCTTCGTCCGCATCACCTCTTCCGCAAAAGTGGCTACGGCCTCCCAATTCGTCTCACTGTCAGCCATAGCGCTGACTATGGCTGACAGCGAGAGGTCGCCTCCTATCACCGCTGTCATCGCTGCGCGCGACTCCGCCCATTCCGGACACACGGCGCGGGTGTGCTGCGCCGTGTCCTCCGGCGCCCCACAATGGTGGCATTCCATTGTGGGTTCCCGACGTGCCACCCGACACAGATACCTCCCGAAGCAACCATGCCCGGAGAGGATCTGCGTCAGTCGGAACGTCGGTGCGCCATGCCGCCGATCGACCCACTGCTGGAGGCTGGGGCGAAAGGCGGCCACCATTTCCCGGCTAGCAGCCGGGGACTCCAGTCTCTGTGCCCAGTCCAGGAGGAGATCCTCGCGGGCACCCTCTCTCCACCGCCTGATCTCCTCCGGGAGTGGCCACCCTCCTGCCATCTTGGCCTCTGCGCTGCGCCGATACACCGTCGCCAACACCTCCGCCTCGAGGTTCCACGGCGGTGTACCGGCCAGCACGCACGCCGCCTCAAACGAGACGGTGTGGTACGCTCGGGCCGCCCTGACGGCCATGACCCGCTGCGGACGTCGCAGCAGGGTCAGGTTTTCAGCGTCTAGGGCGTCCGCCCATATTGGCGCTCCGTAGAGTGCCTTGGAGCGAACCACACCGGCATAAAGGCGGCGGCACCCCACACTCGGCCCTCCCAAATTCGGGAGGAGTCTCCCGAGCACTCCGGCAAAGGCTACGATCTTGGGCGCCAATTGCCGGAAGTGCTCCGCGAACCTCCATCTGCCGTCGAGGATGAGGCCTAGATACCTCATCTTCGACTCGACGGCAATGGAGGTTCCGCCCACCACAATTTCCATCCCCCGCGGTGGAGATCTCCGAGGCCCGTGAAAGAAGAGGGCCTCGGACTTCTCCAGTGCCACCTCCAGCCCAAGGGTCCTGATCCTTCGGACCACATGGGCTACTCCAGCAGTGGCCAAGATGGCCGCCTCCCTGTGTGTGCGCCCACGGGCAGTTACCAAGGTGTCATCAGCGTAGCAGACCACGCTGACACCGTGTAGGTTTCGCCCGCGGAGCACGAAGTCGTACCCGATGTTCCACAGGAGCGGTCCCAGGACCGAGCCCTGTGGAACACCGCACGACATCTGTCTCACTTTCCAATCACCGTCCCGGGCCGGGTACATAACGGCCCGGTCGGTGAAATAACTCGCCACGGAGTCCCTCAAATACCGGGGCACACCATGGTATCTGAGGGACTCCATCACGGTCTCCCAAGGGAGGGTGTTAAAGGCATTCTTAATGTCCAACGACACTGCCAATAACACCCTGCCTTCGGAGACCGCCTCTTCCGCTAACTCTCGCACCTTCGCTATGGCGTCCACCGTCGAGCGCCCTTGCCGGAAACCAAACTGCCCATCGCTCAGATTCGGTCCTACCTCCCTCATGTGCTGAGTGAGACGAGCAGCGAGCACACGCTCGAAAAGTTTGCTCGTCTCACTCAGCAGCACGATCGGACGGTAGGCCGACGAGGAGTCAGCAGGGCGCCCGCTCTTCCTCAGCAGGACCAACTTTCCGCTCTTCCAGCTTTGCGGAAAGTGGCCCCGCGCCAGGCAAGCCGAGAACACCGCTCTAATGTGCTCTTCCAGCTGCCCGGCTGCCAACACCAGGGCTCGTCCCGGCACGCCATCGGGTCCGGGGGCCGTGTTCTTCGCCCGAAGCCTCAACACGGCCAGCCCAAACTCTGCCTCAGACACCTCGGGCACCTCGTCGTCGGATTCCCCCACTCCTAGAGAAGCCATCGGTGGCGGGTGCCACGCCTCTCTGTGGGGAAAGAGCACTGAGACCACCCTCTCCAAGAGCTCTGGCTCTAAGATCGCCGTGAGAGGGGGAGTCCAGGGGCGGAGCTTGCCCGTCACCGCCTTGTAGGGACGACCCCAAGGGTCGCGGTTGAGGGACTCTAACCACTCTTGCCACGCCGACTCCTTGGCATCCTTAATGGCCGCCTTAAGATTGGAACAGGCGGCCCTATAGTCGGCGTAGCGGTCCCTTTCAACCTCCTCGTCGCGCACCCTCCTCCGGCGGTAATGGGCGTAATTACGCCGCGTGACGACGCAAGCCCGCCTAACCTAACCTAACCTAACCTAACCTAACCTAACCTAACCTAACCTAACCTAACCTAACCTAACCTAACCTAACCTAACCTAACCTAACCTAACCTTTTTTTTTTTTTTTTTTTTTTTTTTTTTTTTTTTTTTTTTTTTTTTTTTTTTGTTGCCCAGGAAAATCTTTTATAGATACCACCAGTCCGGGGGGACCGATGGTTATGTGGGATTCCCGCCTTGATAAAGGCAGTGTACCCACTAAAAACCTGGGGTGTTCCGCCCTCGCCGCTTTACAAGGAGGAAGCCACGGTGTCGCAATGCGTCCCGCAACTCCCTCAGCGGGTGCCCGTGAAGGCCCTCCTCGGGAGGGTGTAAAGTGCCCTCCCCGTATCTCCGCTTAAGGCACCTCGGAACACGTGACGAGGCGCCTTACAGCACGGGACCCCTCAAGTCAGGAAACGGATCCCCCGATCCGCAACCCAACAGGTCCCCGTTCAGGGTAGTATGCGGCCGGCATATGCCAGCCGCCTACGGCCCGTTCTTCTGTGGCGGATAGGGGCCGAGAGAGGATCTGCCTCTCGGTCCCTCTCCGCCGTCTCCTTCGTCCGCATCACCTCCTCCGCAAAAGTGGCTACGGCCTCCCAATTCGTCTCGCTGTCAGCCATAGCGTTGACTATGGCTGAGAGCGAGAGGTCAGGTCCTATCGCCGCCGCCATCACTGCGCGCGGCTCCGCCCACTCTGGGCACTCGGCGCGGGTGTGCTGCGCCGTGTCCTCCGGCGCCCCACAATGGTGGCATTCCATTGTGGGTTCCCGACGTGCCACCCGACACAGATACCTTCCGAAGCAACCATGCCCGGAGAGGATCTGCGTCAGACGGAACGTCGGTGCGCCATGACGCCGATCGACCCACTGCTGGAGGCTGGGGCGAAAGGCGGCCACCATTTCCCGGCTAGCAGCCGGGGACTCCAATCGGCGTGCCCAGTCCAAGAGGAGATCCTCGCGGGCATCCTCTCTCCACCGCTTGATCTCCTCCGGGAGTGGCCACTCTCCTGCCATCTTGGCCTCTGCGCTGCGCCAATACACCGCCGCCAACACCTCCGCCTCGAGGTCCCACGGCGGCGTACCGGCCAGCACGCACGCCGCCTCAAACGAGACGGTGTGGTACGCTCGGGCCGCCCTGACGGCCATGACCCGCTGCGGACGTCGCAGCAGGGTCCGGTTTTCGGCGTCTAGGGCGTCCGCCCATATTGGCGCTCCGTAGAGTGCCTTGGAGCGAACCACACCGGCATAAAGGCGGCGGCACGCCACACTCGGCCCTCCCAAGTTCGGGAGGAGTCTCCCGAGCACTCCGGCAAAGGCTATGATCTTGGGCGCCAATTGCCGGAAGTGCTCCGCGAACCTCCATCTGCCGTCGAGGATGAGGCCTAGATACCTCATCTTCGACTCGACGGCAATGGAGGTTCCGCCCACCACTATCTCCATACCCCGCGGTGGAGATCTCCGAGGTCCGTGGAAGAAGAGGGCCTCGGACTTCTCCAGCGCCACCTCCAGCCCAAGGGTCCTGATCCTGTGGACCACATGGGCAACACCGGCCGTGGCCAAGATGGCCGCCTCCCTATGCGTGCCCCCGCAGGCAGTTACCAGGGTGTCGTCGGCGTAACATACTACACCGACACCGTGTAGGTTCCGCCCGCGGAGCACGTAGTCGTACCCGATGTTCCACAGGAGCGGTCCTAAGACTGAACCCTGTGGAACACCGCACGACATCCGCCTTATCTTCCATTCACCGTCCCGGGCCGGGTACATAACGGCCCGGTCGGTGAAATAACTCGCCACGGAGTCCCTCAAATACCGGGGCACACCATGGTATCTAAGGGACTCCATCACGGTCTCCCAAGGGAGGGTGTTAAAGGCATTTTTAATGTCTAACGACACTGCCAACAACACCCCGCCTTCGGAGACCGCCTCCTCCGCTAACTCACGCACTCTAGCGATAGCGTCCACCGTTGAGCGCCCGTGCCGGAAGCCGAACTGCCAGTCGCTTAGGTTCGGTCCTACCTCCCTCATGTGCTGAGTGAGACGAGCAGCGAGCACACGCTCGAAGAGCTTGCTTGTCTCACTCAGCAGCACGATCGGACGGTAGGCCGACGGGGTATCGGCTGGGCGCCCACTCTTTCTAAGCAGGACCAGCTTTCCGCTTTTCCAGCACTGCGGAAAGTGGCCCCGCGCCAGGCAAGCTGAGAACACGGATCGTATGTGATCTTCAAGCTGCCCGGCCGCCAACACCAGAGCGCGCCCTGGCACGCCGTCCGGTCCGGGTGCCGTGTTTTTTGACCTAAGCCTTAGCACGGCCAGGCCGAACTCGGTCTCCGAGACTCCAGGCACCTCGGTGTCCTCATGGGCTTCCTCCACTCCTGGAGGAGCCATGGGTGGTGGGTGCCATGCCTCCCTGTGAGGGAAGAGAGCTGACACGATTCGCTCTAAGAGCTCCGGCTCCAAGGTCGCCGTGAGAGGAGGGGTCCAGGGACGTAGCTTGCCCGTCACCGCCTTGTAGGGTCTACCCCAAGGGTCGCGGTTGAGGGACTCCAACCACTCTTGCCACGCCGATTCCTTGGCATCTTTAATGGCCGCCTTAAGATCAGAACAGGCGGCCCTGTAGTCGGCGTAGCGGTCCCTCTCGACCTCTTCGTCGCGCACCCTCCTCCGGCGGTAATGGGCGTAACTACGCCGCGTCACAACGCAAGCCCGCCTGAGCTCCCTGAGCCCCGGCCTCCACCAGTACATGCGCCGGGGTGGCGACGACGTCTTGACCCGGGGCATGGAGGCGTCACAGATGCGTGCAAGGGCTTCACCGAGTGCCCCTGCTGCGACGTCTACATCCCCCAGGTCCGAGTCAGCCATCCATGCTTCCACGATGGCCGCCTCCTTCGCCAACTCCGGGTCAATCCCCCTCAGTGACCACCTTGGGCCCTCTCTGGCCCGGGGAGCTGGGGCCTGCCCAGCGGACGCAGAGACGCTAAACCGAATATATCGGTGATCCGATAGCGTCTCTACGTCTACCTCCACCTTCCAATCGAGAACACGGCGCGCCAGGGAAGGCGTTGCGAATGTTAAGTCAACTATTGACCCACCCTGTTGCCGCACGCACGTGTTCTCGATGCCCCTGTTGAGGATGTTGAGGCCTAGGGACGCCGCCCACTCCTCCAACACCTCCCCTCTCACGTCGGTAGCCGGAGAGCCCCACGCCGTTGATTTGGCGTTGAAGTCCCCGGCAACCAACACCGGACTGGGGTGTGCTGTTCCCACCAGAAACCCGACCTCTGCGAGCGTCTGCTCGAAGCTGGCCAGGTTACGGTTCGGAGAACAGTACACCCCAATTACCGCCACGCCACAGCCACCACCCACAACGGCCAGCACGCATCCATGACCCTTCGCTACTTTTTCGAAGGGCAGGGAGCCACCGGCCGCCGGAGCATATATGGCTACCGAGTCCTCCCGATCTCCCACCCAGTTAGTACGGGCGGGGATCATGTAGGGCTCGGTAACCACGGCTATTTGTATCAACCACTCTGCCAGGCTCTGGAACAATAGATCCTGTGCTCTGGCACAGTGGTTGATATTCGCCTGGAGGCATCGGATGGCCATCTAATTTGTTTCCATCCGATCCTCCACTCGCGCTGGGCGCGAAGATGGTGGCGAGGGGGCATTTACGCCTACACCAGCCTTCTTTTTTCCTCCTCTTTTTGCCAAGTCCGAGCCTTTGCAGCCTCGGACCGGGTGGTCGGCTTTTCTGCCTGTCGCCTCGCACGCCGGGCAGTGCGGCTCAGCTTCGCACTGGGCAGCCTTATGCCCAGGCTTGCCGCACTTGAAACAGACCTCGCTGCGGTCGACTCCAGCCGTGCACTTCACCCCCATATGTCCCGCCTCTAGGCAGCGGTAACAATGCAGGGGCCTGGGCTCCAATATCTTTGCAGACACCGAAACCCAGCCCACTAAAATTCGGCCAGCTGCAACCTGTTTGGCTGCAGCTATAGGGCACTTGAGCCATACTGTGCCCTGCCGGCCGGGTGGCCTCACAACATTCCCCACATGTACGGCCTCTACGGAGCAGCCTCCAGACTTGGCGACGGCCGCCGCCACGTCCTCCTTTGTGGCGGAATCATCCAGCCCAGAGAGGCGTAATGCCACGCACTTCTCCGGGCGGGACACCTTTACAACCTCCGGGCTTAGATGCTCCCTCAGTTTCTTGGCGAGGGAGTCTGCCTTTTCGGTTCCAGTGGCACCGGACACTTCCAGCACCCTGGCTCCTGTTGCGGCTGTGCGGAATCGCAGTCCCTCTATGCCCAGGGCCTGAACATCGATTTTCTCACGCGCTTCAGCAAGCACCTGGGCATACGTGGTCCCCTTCTCTTCAGCCTCCGGCTGCAGCGTAAGCACGATCGCTGCAGTCCGGGGAACCTTAAGTTTCGGCTCCCGTTTCTTAGGAGCCTTTTTCGCTACGGGAGTTGGCCGAGTGGCTTGGGCCATTTGAGCCTCTGGTGCCTTAGCGGCCTTGGTACCCTTTCGTGCTACCACGTTCCATCCTTCGTCCATTGAAACCGGGGCAGGAGGCAACGGATTGGGTACTTTTTTGGCCGCCTTGGTTTTACCCTTTTTTCCCCCAGTCCCGCTGGTGCTTGCTTGGGCAGGAGGGGGGGAAGGCGTGTAAGTTGTCGCTATTGCAGCTGTTACAGCAACATCGTCTGACTCCCTCCTTTTGTCTGCGGCCAGTGGGGGCCTGAGGCGCTTAGCCGGCAGAAGGCGATCCTCTAGCCCCTCTATTCGCGCATTCAGCATGGTCCCACACTGGACCATGACTGAACGCGCAATCTCCTCCATGTTAATGGCTGCGGGAGCGGTAGGCCGCGAGAGGCTCCGAAGCTCCACCATTTCCTTCCGCATAGTAGCGACCTCCGCCATGAGTTTTATATTAGCCGTTTCGAGGCGCGCAATTTCCTCCGTAACCGTGCGGGTCTTCATCTCGGCGAAGGCCCTACGGATAGTTTCAGAGGCGTCGTTAAGTGCTCTCTGAAAAGTCCCCTTTATGTGTTTGGACTTGCAGGAGACGTCGTTGATTGACGAAAGTGCATCTCCTACAAGTCCAGCTAGGTCTGCCGCGGTGATGTCAAAAGCAGCCGGCCCTGCTTTAGACACTTTACGGAAGGTAGCTGCAGCAGCTTTCCTCTTCCGCTCTTCGTTCTCCTCGAATAGTCGCTCCACCTGCAGCATCGCCTCTTCCTCCTGAAGACGCTTCTGCTCTTGTCTGGCTTTGTGCAGACCGACATAGCTGCCGGTCGAAGCCGGACGTCCACGACCTCTTTTCGACGTCCTACCTTTGAGCTGCGCCTCTCCTTCCGCACTTTCCTCACTGGAGGAAACTCCCCTTTTTCGCCAAAGGCGACTTTCCTCCTCTTTTCTCATCATAGTTCCAGGCGATGCACCTCGGGATGAAACAGTCAATAAAGACACGTCTGAATCGACTTCCGACAAGTCACCAGGCGCCGATTCAACCGGCACATTCTCACTTGGAGTAACCTTCGCGGCTTTCGCCGCCACGTACTCCTTATTGGCCAATAACACCTTGTCACTCCCCACGCTCTTGTCTGTGTCCGACTCAGACAGTCGAGTCAGGACAACAAACGGCTGGAGCGTAGCAGGGCAAGGCCCATCGACACACCTCTCTTCATCAGGTTGGCCCTGAGAAGGGCCTTTTTTAAACTTGCCTTTCGCATCGCGAAGAGGCATCGTCCCACCTTTCCCATGTTGGCCTTGAAAAAGGCCGATTTGGCCTTGAGAAAGGCCGGTTTGGCCTTGAAAAAGGCCGGTTTGGCCTTGAGAAAGGCCGGGTTGGCCTTGAAAAAGGCCGGTTTGGCCTTGAGAAAGGCCGGTTTGGCCTTGAAAAAGGCCTAGGCGGTTGTTGTCCCCCCCAGAATACGAGGGACTGACTGCCGAAGCAGCAAGGGATTCCCCGACCTCGATGAGGCCGGTACCCTCCTGGGGTAATATGTTTTTACAATTCGCCATTATTTTCATTTTTGTTTGGTCCTTTCTGGGTCACAGAGAGAGGACCAACCCCCCTGGGCGCCCTTACGACCGAGCTCCCCTCGGCCATACATCCCATAAGCGGGCGCCAAAACCGTAGGATTTGGTGAAAACTATATACATAAAGAAGACAGAAGAAGCAAATATTTACAAAAAAGCCTAAGATTACCGCCGAAGTTCCAAAAAGAACCACGGCGCCTACGCACCCCTATCCCAGAGCCCCCCACCCCCCACCTAAGCACCCCGAAACGCCCACAGATAAAATACATAAATACAAATAGATACATAAATACCTGATAATATAAACTATGTAATATAATAAATACATAAACATACATACATGTGTTCCTCTTGGTCAGGTCTCTCCCTTGTGGCCTTCCGGCATGAGTAGCTCTACCGGCGTAGCCCACAAGATCATAAAGACACGCAAGCCCCACCACGACGACAACGTAGGAACACATCGGTGGGGAACCTAACCTAACCTAACCTAACCTAACCTAACCTAACCTAACCTAACCTAACCTAACCTAACCTAACCTAACCTAACCTTTTTTTTTTTTTTTTTTTTAAGGCTGGGAAAATGCTTTACGCACTTCCTCTGGTCTTGGGGGGACCAGAGGGGTATGTCGGACTCATTGATGCTTATGCAGCAATCAACATACCGACTAAAAACCCATCCATTTACCCTCACTCATGTGATTAACAGAGCCACGGGGTCCCGGTTGAAATCAACCGCGACTCTGTCTATGATTGTCTGATTAAAACAGACCCGTCATTTATGTCCGTAGGGAACAGTTGGTTTAGGCCTGTGCAATGTAGTGCTTGGTATCCCCAAATCCAAGCCCTACTGGCCTACATCCAGCGGTAGCAGGTTGTTGAAGTGCTTGCGCTTTCTTCCTGTTCTGCGTCGCCGCCTTAATTCTGCATTGGGATCATTTTCCCTGGTTCTCTCCGCTGCTTCTTTGCTGGATATCACTTCTTCGCAGAAGGACACCATGACATCCCAGGCTCTCTCACTTTCAGTCATGTTCTGAACTATGTTTCTTAGTGAGAGGTCCTGTCCAACGACGCTTACCAGTTCCTGACGTTGCAATGCCCATGCAGGACACACCTCTAGGGTGTGTTGCGTTGTATCCTCTTGGGCACTGCAATGGTGACAGCCTGGGCTGGCTTCTCTTTTTGCGATTCGGTGTAGGTATCGCCCGAAACAACCGTGTCCCGTCAACATCTGTACCAGTCTAAAAGTCAGGGAGCCATGTTCACGATGCATCCACTTATCGAGTAGCGGACCTACAGCATCTAGGGTCCATCTACCAAACTCAGCTACTTGTAGCTCTTCAACCCATTGATCTAGGGCAACCTTTTGTGCCTCACATCGGGCAAGCTGGATCTCCTGTGGAGCTAGATGGTATCCAGCAGCCTGTTTTTCCTCTTTAAGGTGATATATAGCCTCCAGTACAACGGCTTCTCTATCCCAGGGCAGTGTTCCGGCAATGGCACAGGCGGCACCATGGGAAATGGTGCGATATCCACGTATTGTTCGTATGGCCATAGTCCTCTGAGCTCTTTGTAGAGTGGCCTTATTACCTCTGGTCATGGAATCAACCCATACTGGGGCTCCGTATAAGGCAATGGAGCGGATGACTGAGGAGTACAAACGTCGGCAGAAAACTTTCGGTCCCCCTAAGTTTGGCAGGAGCCGAGCAAGAGACCCCGCAGCTCCTTGTAACTTTGGTGTTAGTGCTTGGAAATGATCGGAAAAGTTCCAAGCACTATCCAGTGTAAGCCCTAGGTATTTCATACGGGTCGTTACATAGATCCGCACACCGTCAACAACAATGTAAGCACCGGCAGGTAGTCTACCTCCTCTTCCGTGAAATGACATGGCTTCAGTCTTGCTGAGAGCCACTTTAAGTCCTAACAAGCGAATGCGGGTGACCAAGAGCGTAGAACCTACCGTAGCCAGATGCGCAACTTCCTCGTAATTTCTTCCCCGAGCAATAAAGAGCGTGTCATCTGCGTAGCAGATCAATTGCGTTTGGGGAAGCAGGGCACCACGGAGTACCCAGTTATATCCTATGTTCCACAGCAAAGGTCCCAGCACTGACCCTTGTGGAACCCCTGAAGTCATCCGCCTAGCGCGCAACGTTTCAGTGGAGTCAAGGTAGAGGACATTTCGGTCTCTTAGATAATTCCCTAGTAATTTCCTCAGGTATAGGGGAACTTGGTGGTATCTTAGTCCCTCTTCGATGCATTCATAGGGGAGGCTATTAAAAGCATTGGCGATATCCAGTGAGACCACCAATATGCGCTCCCCTTGCGCTACAGCCTCTTGAGAGATAGACTTGAGGCGTAGCAGTGCATCTACTGTGGAACGTCCGGTTCGGAATCCGAACTGCTCATCCGCCAAGTCTGGACCACTACACGATAAGTGACTGCGGATTCGTGTAGCTAACACTCGTTCAAGTTGCTTGCCTATCTCATCGAGCAATACTATAGGCCTATAACCGGATGGTGAGTCGGCCTGGCGCCCCTCTTTGCGAAGGAGGCACAAACGGCCATCTTTCCACAACTTTGGAAACTGGTTTGATTCCAGGCACGAGTTAAAAAGTTCTCGAATCCGGCTTCCTAGATGCTTCAAAGCAATTGCTAACACCCGTCCCGGTACACCATCCGGTCCCGGGGCCGTCTTTTTACCTCTTAGATGCAGGGTCGCAGCACCAAGTTCTTCCTCGGTGATTGGAGGAATATCTTGAGCAGTTTGGTCCGAAAAATCTGGAGCTGTCATATATGGAGGTTCATGTGGCTGACAGACTGGAAATAAACCCGTTACAACATTCTCCAAGAGTTGTGGCTGGAATAACTCAGTGGGTGGAGACGGATTTGACAACTTTTTTCGCACAGTGCGATAGGGGCGCCCCCAAGGATCTCTGTCAAGTTCCTGTATGAAGTCGTGCCAGGCGTCAGACTTTGCCTTAATTATGGCCGCTTGCAGTACCTTTTTAGCCTGTTGGTAGACTGAATATAGGCTTGTCTCTTCTTCAGGGGTGTGTAAACGTCTCCTGCGGCATCGCGTATAGGCGCGGCGGGAAGTCATGCAGGCAGATCGGAGAGAGGCAATCTCGTCAGACCACCAGTACACTTGCTTACGTTCGGGGAGTTTCTTCGTTCGGGGCATGGATGCGTCGCATACAATCGCCATGGTCTTGCGAAAAAGCTCTGCTTTCGCGTCCACTCCTAGCTGTGACGTTGAGCTGGGACACCAGCTTTGCACAATTGCAGCTTCCTCAGCTTGTTGCCTGTCCAAACGCCCCAGTGACCACCGCGGGAAAGCAGAAGTGTGGCCAGTGGATGTTCGTGGCCTTGCGTTGACGGTACCAAGTGAAGCTGACACTTCGAACCTTATGTAGAGGTGGTCCGACAGGGTCTCCTCGTTTACCAGCACCCTCCAGTTTGATGTCCGTGCAGATATGGCAGGTGTTGCAAAAGTGAGATCTACTATAGACCCACCTTGCTGTCTAACACAAGTGTTAGCGGACCCCTGATTGAGCAGAACCAGGCCAGTTGTCGCTGCCCAGTCCAGTACAGCTTCGCCGCGAACGTTAGTTCTTGGACAACCCCAGGCTGTTGCTTTCGCATTTAGGTCGCCCATTACAATGACCTGCGATGGGGACATTCTTCCGACTACTCCGGCCACATCCTGTAGATAATTTTCAAGCTCTGAGAGAGCTCGGTTGGGGGAAAAGTACAGTCCAATCAGTACTAAGTTACCCCATGTTGCTGCAACATAGCCGGGTCCCTTTTCCTTCGTTGTGAGAGGGTACCGGGAGCCAGTACGACAGAAAATACCAACAGAGCCGTCTGTTGCCTCAGCCCAACCAGGACCATTCGGGACACTGTATGGCTCGCTGGCTACTGCGACATCAATAGACCACTCTGCCAGGATCTGTGTAAACAGGCTTTGTGCGCTGGCGGAATGGTTAAGGTTCGTCTGGAGAAGGTTGTAGTTTCCTGAACTAGCCATACTAATCGGACATTACAACCTCCTCCACCGCGTCTGTGCGAGCCGCCTGAGAGCTAATAGGGGCTGATTCAGGTAGTTTACCTTTAGAGGCAGGTGGATTGCATCTGTTTCCTCCCATTCTGTGATTGGCTGGTTTACGCGCGTCTGCGCAAACGGCACACCAGAATTTCGATTTACACGTTGTTATCGCGTGTCCCTCTTTACCGCAACGGAAGCAAAGGTTGCCGCGGTCAACTAGTGACGTGCACCCTTGTCGGGTGTGGCCAATCCCCATGCAACGATAGCACCTCATCGGCCTGGTGTTCAAAGCACTGACCTGAGCAGAGCTCCAGCCGACTAAGAGTCGGCCCATCTCTAAGATTTTCTTAGCAGCAGCAGTTGGGCACTGCACTGTCACGACGCCTGAACCACCAGCACCTGTGTAGATAGTTCCGATCTTAATATGCTCACTTGAGCACTCGGCTTTGGCAGCTATTGCTGCAACAACCTCTTCGCTTCTGACAGAGTCATCTAGTCCGGAGATGCGCAAAGCTGCACATTTCACGGGTCTGACGACCCGAGCTACTTCGGCTAGGACAGTTCGCAATTTCTCAGCGAGGAGATCTGCTTTTGGACCACTGTTAGCACCTGGTAGTTCTAATAGTCTTGCTCCAGTGGCCGTTTGTCTAGATCGAATTCCGTCTATTCCTAGTTCTGCAAGGTCAACAGCCGTCTTGGCCGTGGTAAGGGCTTCGGAGTAAGTGATACCTCTCTCAATTGCCTCCGGTTGGAGTGTAATGACAACTGCCGTAGATCGCGGTTGACTGAATTTACCCCTTTTAACCTTCTTTGATTTCGGCTTCGCTGCTTTGTATGTAGAGGAAGGCTGGTTCGGCTTCGGGATCCCTTTGCCCTGTGGTACGACGGTAATAACTGCAGGTGTAGCAGTATGACGACTGACAGAGTTAGCAGGTTTCCTTTTGGAACTTTTCCTGACTACAGTAGCCCATCCCTCTCCTTCAACCACAGTTGTGCGAACAGCTTGACTGGAAGGTAGTTGATCACTAAAGGATCCCAAGTCGGCCGTGCCAGCACTCTGACTTAACTGCTCTTGTGACCGGGATCCCGTAGCAAAGACTCGTCCCGAGTTAAGGCGACCCTCTTTCTTTCTATCCGCTGCCAGTGGCGGGCGTAGGGACTTGGCAGGTAAGAGGCGGTCCTCAATACCGGCAAGTCGGGCATTCACCATCTCTCCAACTGAGATAGTAACTCTGCGTACCACATCATCGATATCCGCCCCAGAGGTGGACGAGGGACTAGTTTTGATAGCAGCGTTTTCCCGAGTATTTCTTTCTTCGCAGTCTCTTTTCAGAGCTTGCAGTTCACTCTTCAAGAGAGAGACTTCTCGACTAAGGCGTTCATTGTCAGCATGAAGTCGTCTCGTCTCGTCATCCGCAGTTCTTAAGTTAAGACTTTCAACCACGCCCCGGATGGTAATGAGAGACTGGTTGATGTCTCCCCGCAAGGTGCCTTTGATGTTCTTGGATTTGCGGGATGCCTCTTGGATAGCATCCAATTCTTTATAAGCTCGGTCTCTGAGCTCTTCCGCATTGAGAGCTCCTCCAGCCAACCCAACGTATCGCCGCTTGGCTGGTTTGGGTTTTCCCTCTTGTAGATCAGACTCATTTTTATTGAGCCTGTACGTTTCTTTAGTAGGCGCCGCTAAATCTTCCACTGCGCGTGCTAAACCTATCGAAATGGACCTCCGTCCTCGGCAGGCAGTAGAAACTTTCAGTGGCGCCAAAATCTCGTCAACCTAACCTAACCTAACCTAACCTAACCTAACCTAACCTAACCTAACCTAACCTAACCTAACCTAACCTAACCTAACCTAACCTAACCTAACCTAACCTAACCTAACCTAACCTAACCTAACCTAACCTAACCTAACCTAACCTAACCTAACCTAACCTAACCTAACCTAACCTAACCTAACCTAACCTAACCTAACCTAACCTAACCTAACCTAACCTAACCTAACCTAACCTAACCTAACCTAACCTAACCTAACCTAACCTAACCTAACCTAACCTAACCTAACCTAACCTAACCTAACCTAACCTAACCTAACCTAACCTAACCTAACCTAACCTAACCTAACCTAACCTAACCTAACCTAACCTAACCTAACCTAACCTAACCTAACCTAACCTAACCTAACCTAACCTAACCTAACCTAACCTAACCTAACCTAACCTAACCTAACCTAACCTAACCTAACCTAACCTAACCTAACCTAACCTAACCTAACCTAACCTAACCTAACCTAACCTAACCTAACCTAACCTAACCTAACCTAACCTAACCTAACCTAACCTAACCTAACCTAACCTAACCTAACCTAACCTAACCTAACCTAACCTAACCTAACCTAACCTAACCTAACCTAACCTAACCTAACCCATTCGCGCTCCAAACGCACTCGAAAGCGCCACGAATATAAGTCCTTCCGCGCCAAAAAATTCCTTAAAATTAGAAATCTTGTGAAATAAGTGAAGTGTGATACATCAAAACACGCGGGCAGTGAAGGCGCACACAGTCGTTTAAACCGTGTTGCTCTTTGTGATTTTTCCAGAAAGTTATTTACGAAAAACACATTTTTTGTGAAATTCTCAAACTTTGAAGTCGGATTACGTCAATTCTGCAGCGACGACCTACTCTTTTTATTTAATCATCTGGAGCGCCTCCTGGAGGCCTACACCAAACCACCTTTCGGATCGCTCTCCGCAGCACGCTCGCGGAGAAAACACCAAAAAAACAAGTACCACGTGGCCACGAGGTGCAAGATCCAGAAGTCCCAGCATCGGTCTTCCAGTGGATCCACGTTGGCGCCAGCACCAGGACTCCGGAGGCACCTTAAATTTTTAAGATAAGTTAATTTTTGACAAAGATATTGATTTTTTAAATTTTTCCATTTTTTAAACAATTATAACTTCAAAAGTAAATCTTTTACACACCAATTAAAAATCCATTTTGTATAGCCCTTCTGGCCATCTACCTTCATTTTAAATTTCAAGCTCGCGCGCTGTCAACTGACTGAGATATAAATTTTTGAAATTTCAAGGCCACACGTGGTATCAATTTTTGGACCTTTACCTAAAAACCTAGTATAAGAATAGACGTAACACTAAATTTAAGACTCTTTGGTTTTTTCCCGAAGAAAATCCGACGAAAATTCGATTTTTTATAGAATTTTCCATATTAAAAATATTGTTTTTTAAGATTTATTATTTAACTGTACATTTATTAAATAATCTAGACTTGCCATTATATTGCATTTGCTAAGACACGTGCGACAAGCCCAAACACAGGGTGGATCGATTAAAAATTAACGAAGTTATAAAGGTTTTAGTAAAAGTCGGCCATTTTGGCAGCCATTTTGAAAATTTTATTTCCTTGATAACTTAGCCATTAATAATTGTACAGAACTAGGATTTTCTCTGTTGGTTATAGCACTTTATTAACTAACGTATTTTTCTGAAAAATTGCCCTGAAAATTTCAGAAAAAAATTTTCTATTTTGACACTAGAAAAATATAGCCGTGACAGAGATATTCCCAGTACCCCAAAACCCCAGCTCTGTGCGACAAAAACTGAGCCGACAGCGATTGTTTTAAGTTTTGGCGGCCATTTTGGTCGCCATCTTGAAAATTTTAAAACGACTATAACTTGGTCAAAAATTGGCGCACAAAGCTGGGATTTTCTTTGTTGTGACAGGCACTTTTCTCTCCATCATATTATTAGGATATTTACTCTAGATAGAGCCACATTTTTCTGACCTAAACTGAGCCGGCGAAAGTGTCGAGCACAGTCAGCAAATACTTGTATTTTAAATTCCAGTTAAATTGGACGACGGATGGCTGAGATAACGCGTTTTTAATATTTGGCGGCCATTTTAATCCGCCATCTTGGAAACTCTCAAACAGTCATAACTCAGCAGCCAATCGTCCTATCTGGAAGCGGTTTTTTGTATTTAACAGGGCATTCATAGGACTTTAATTTTGTGGAGAGTTGGACTCTACGTAGAGTACTTTTTGTTTTGAAAACCTGTACCGACATTTGACGAAATTTTTACTTATTGTAAACTTAAAAATAGCAATACTAACACCAGAATACCTATGTAGAGTACCGACTCTACATAGAGCAAAAAATTTTTTATTTTATTTTACACTTACCTGTGCTCCAAATTGACATCTACTGCCCTGTTGAACAAGCCTGAAACAGAAAACACATTTATTAGGTAGTAATTATAATATACAAATTATTTACAACTTTTACAAACTTATTGAACGTAGTATCTTGAAAAGATACAACATTTAGCCTAAATTGACTTCTCGGAATAAAGGAGTGAAATACAAATCAGCCCGACTCTACCAATATAGAACCAACGCTCTATATACTAGAACAACTTACCTGGGTACTTACCATCTGCTTGTACGAAACGCCATCCCGTACACACGAAGCACCTGAAACAGAGAACACAACATTATTATATAAACTTATATATAGAAACTTATTTAAAACTTATACAAACCTTACTCAATTGACGAACCCTACCTGATAACAAAATGCCACTGACACACTCACCAACTTCCAACCAAGCGGCCGCATCCAAACTGAATAAGTCATCCACGCAAGCCCATCGATCACAGTTGGAGATGGAACCAGCCCAACCTTCAAAAGTTGGACTAAGCACTGGAAACGTGGAGGCCGGAAAAATAGAAAGGACAAATACGAAGTTGTCAAAAACACCTACCAAAAATGAAGACTCCCAAAACCCCTCCACAAGATTAAAACAAAAACCCCCCGCAACTCTAGTCCAAGAAAACAAATCACAAAAAACCACAGCAGAAACGAAGAATTCACAAACAACAACCAAAAAGACCAAAGTGAACCAGCCGCCGAAAATTGAGAAACAACCCAATAAGACAGCGGAAGCGAAAGCCTGGTTGGACATAGCAATGGAAAGCCTTGACAATTCAGGTAACATAAAAGGTGAATATAAAACCAACCTCACAGAAGTAGTGAAACAGCTGTTCAAGATCATCAAGGAGCTAGAGGAACAGAGAACCCTTGACTTAAACAAGATAAGAAGCACTGAGGGTGAAAGGAGGGAAATTGACAGCGACAAAGGAGGGGAAACCAACGATCTCAAAAACCAAATTAAGGAGCACAGCAAGTTACTAAAAGAAAATAATGAGAAGATGGAAAGTCTCAAGGAAGCAATAGATAAACAGAAAGAGTTCCTGGAAAAAGCCACTTACGCGAGCATAACGGCTGGACCACCAGCAAGGCAGCCTCGAGAACAGGTTACTATGCACTCCGTAGTGGTTTCTTCCAGGAACGAAGCTGAGACAGGGGACGACGTATTTAATAGAATAAGAAAAGTAGTGGATGCTAGGAACGGGGAAATAAAAGTGGATACAGTAAGGAAAGCAAAAGACCAGAAAATAATAGTGGGATGTAGAACTGAAGCGGAAAGGCAGAAACTGAAAGATAAACTGAAAACAGCACAAGACCATCTTTTTGTCGAGGACATAACAAACAAAGACCCTCTTTTGATTCTCAGGGACGTTTTCCAATACAACACGGATGAACAAATTTTGAAGGCCCTGAGGAATCAAAATGGAAACATATTTAGAGACCTCGACAAATCAGATTGCAGGGCCGAAATCCGGTATAGGAAAAAGACGAGGAACCCGCACGCAAGCCACGTGGTCTTAAGAGTGTCTCCAAAAGTCTGGAGGCGAATGATTGAGGCAGGAGAAGCTCACATCGACCTCCAAAGGGTCAAAGTAGCGGACCAGTCTCCATTAGTACAGTGCTCTCTCTGCCTTGGCTACGGACATGGTAGACGCTTCTGTAAAGAAGCAAAACCAAAATGTAGCCATTGCGGAGAGGAGCACATGAGAACTGACTGTGCTGGGTGGATGACGGGATCAACACCATCCTGCTGCAACTGTGTACATGCAAAACTCCCAACAGTCGAACATAATGCGTTTAGCCAAGAATGTTCCATTAGACGCAAGTGGGACGCACTCGCCAGAACAAGCATAGCGTACTGCTAAAGTTGTCTCAGTGGAAACCCAAGGCAGGAAAACATCGTTCCCCATAATCCAAGCCAACCTACAACGAAAACAACTGGCGACCCATGAGCTTATGATCCAGGCTAACGAAAGGAATACTACTCTCGCACTGCTCCAAGAGCCATATGTGGGTGGGACCAAGACAATGAAGGAATACAGAGGTACCAGAACCTTCCAGAGCATTAACAACGGAGACGGAAATGTCAAAGCGGCAATTGTTGTCTTTGACAATAACCTAGACGTTCAATTATGTCCACTACTCACCACGAATAACATCGTCGTGGTGAAAATCCGAACCAAAGCCTGGGAGGTTACTGCGGTATCCCTTTACTTTGAGCCGGATCAACCATTGGAGCGATACTTGGAGCACCTTAAGAAGATAGCAGAAGAAACTGGATCTAGCAGAGTCATTATGGGCGGCGATGTTAACGCGAAGAACACCTGGTGGGGAAGCGACCACATTGACCAGAGGGGGGAGGACATAGCTGGAACACTCGACGAAATCGGCATGCAGGTACTCAACGAAGGAGACACCCCGACGTTCGATACCATAAGAGGGAACCAAAGGTACACTAGCCACATCGACGTCACAGCGTGCACATTCGATCTACTAGACCTGGTGGAAGACTGGAAGGTAGAGGATGATATCGTAAGCTCGGACCACAACAGCATCACTTTTAAAATTAGACTTCAAAAAGCAAAGGGCATCAGCGTCCAAAGAACAACTCGAATCTATAACACAAAAAAGGTTAATTGGTTTAAATTTCATGAGAAACTGGATCAATTAAAAATAGTCAATAAAATAAATAAAGCTGAAATAGAAAACACAATAGACAAACAAGCATTAGAGCAAAAAATAAAGCATTACACAGAAATAATAACAAAAACATGTACAGAAATTATACCAAAAAAGAAATTAAATGAAAAACTTACCATGCCGTGGTGGTCCGACGAACTCGCTGCGATGAAGGGAGAAGTCAACACCAGGAGACGTAGAATCAAATGCGCTGCACCAGCTCGGAGAGAAAAGGTCGTCACGGAGTACCTGCAAGCAAAGGAAAGATATGAGTGTAAAGCTAAGGAAGCCCAGGTCAAAAGCTGGAAAGAATTCTGTCAGAAACAAGATAAGGAAGGTGTATGGGAAGGTGTCTACAGAGTGATAAATAGAACAGCAAGGAGACAGGAGGATTTGCCCCTAGCAAAATGTGGGGTGGTCATGAACCCAAAGGAGTCAGCAAAACTATTGGCTGAAACATTTTATCCTGAGGACCTAGAAGAGCAAGACAACGCTGACCACCGCCTAACTAGACAGATAGCCGAACAAGTAAATGAGCGGGTTCATGATGAGGAACATGACCCACCATTTACCCTGGATGAACTGACTGCTGCGATGGAAAGCTTTAACCCTAAAAAGGCCCCAGGAGCAGACGGCCTCACTGCAGACATCTGCAGCCAGATAATAAAACGTGACCCAGAAACATTCCTAGCACTGGCAAACAGGTGCCTGGCTCTCTCACACTTTCCCACCATCTGGAAAGAAGCTACCGTAGTAGTACTGAGAAAGCCGGGCAAAGAGGACTATACGAATCCAAAATCGTATAGACCTATAGGCCTGTTGCCGGTGCTGGGAAAAGTACTGGAAAAGTTGGTGGTTGGACGCATTAAATGGCACATAGTCCCCAAACTGAGCCCCCACCAATACGGTTTTATGCCGAAAAAAAGCACCGAAGACTCCCTCTATGACCTTATGCAATACATCCGTGGAAAATTAGCAGAGAAAAAACTAATAACCTTGGTATCACTGGACATAGAGGGAGCCTTCGATGGAGCGTGGTGGCCTGCTATCAGGGTTAGACTAGCGGAAGAAAAATGCCCGATTAACATCCGGAAGATCATAGATAGCTACCTAAAAGATCGAATGGTGAAGGTGCGCTATGGTGGCACGGAATATCCAAAAACCACCAGCAGAGGATGTGTTCAAGGTTCAATAGGCGGACCAATCCTCTGGAATCTCTTGAAAGGATTGAGGGAGAGAGGAGATTATTGTCAAGCATTCGCGGATGACGTAGTGCTCGTCTTCGATGCGGACACGGCACTCGAGCTGTCCATTCAGGCCAACGCCGCCCTCGCCTACGTTCGGGAGTGGGGTATCAAAAATAAGCTGAAATTTGCGACGCACAAAACGAATGCTATGACCATTACGCGCAAACTTAAGCATGATACACCACACCTGAGCATGGGAGGGGTCGGCGTCGACATGAAGGAAGAAATAAAAATCCTGGGGCTCACAATAGACAGAAAGCTAACCTTTAATGCTCACACTGCAAATGTTTGCAGGAGAGCATTAAACATATACAAGCAATTGTCAAGAGCCGCCAGGATCAGCTGGGGCTTGCATCCGGAAGTAATCCGTATCATTTATACCGCAACTGTGGAACCAATAATAACGTATGCGGCCAGCGTCTGGGCACCAGCGACTAAAAAACTTGGTGTGCAAAAACAGCTCAACACGGTTCAGCGAGGATTTGCCCAGAAGATGACGAGAGCGTACCGAACCGTCTCTCTCAACTCAGCACTGGTGCTGGCCGGGATCCTCCCACTCGACCTCCGAGTTCAGGAGGCAGCTGCCCTATATGAGGCTAGGAGAGGGATTCCACGACCGGCACTAGGAGACAGAGAGGTGGAACGGCTAACACCTTACGCCCAAACAAAGCATCCAGCAGAGCAAATAAGCCTGAGGTTCGATAGCCTGGTAGACCAGGAACTAGTAGATCTCCACAATAACCAGGACATACGTATTTATACTGACGGCAGCAAGCTTGAGGGTGGGGTTGGAGCAGCTCTGTCCATTTGGAACAGAGAGGCTGAAACCAAAGTCCTGAAGCTCAAGCTGTCGTCATATTGTACCGTCTACCAGGCTGAGCTTCTAGCCATCTGGAAAGCTACAGAGCAAATCTTGAAGCGCCCCGAAAAGAGCTTCGGAATTTATAGCGACTCTCGCTCAGCACTGGAAACAGTGATTAACAGAAATACCCTTCACCCACTAGCAATGGAGGCTCGCGAAAATCTACGCATGAGCAGACTCCAGAATAAGGATATATCCCTATTCTGGATCAAAGCCCACGCAGGACTGGAGGGGAATGAACGCGCTGACGAGCTAGCCAAGAAAGCCGCGCTTAACAGAAAGAAGCGACCCGATTACGACTTGTGTCCGGTTTCATTCGTCAAGCGACAGATCCGATTGGAATCGCTGGACGAATGGAACCGGAGATATAAGTCAGGAGAAACAGCTGGAACAACCAAGATGTTTTTCCCGGACGCAATACAGGCATACAGGGTGGTACGTAAATTCGAGCCAACATACTACATGACACAGGTAATGACGGGGCACGGTGGGTTTTCGGAATACTTGCACCGGTTCAAGTGTAAAGAAAGCCCATCGTGCATATGTGAACCTAACGCGGTAGAATCAATAATCCATGTCCTATTTGAATGCCCTGTTTTTTCACTAAAAAGGCAAGACACCGAAATTTCACTTGACTGTAAATTAGAAATAGAGAACCTTAACTACATAATAAGTAATAAAGACAAGCGAGAATTATTTGTTATCTTTTGTACAGACATTGTAAAACAAGTAGTAAATAGAAATAGATAGATAAGAAATGGTGTACTGTATATTTAATTATATATATTTACAGCATTGATAAAATTAAGATTCTATTATTAAGATTATATGTACCTTACAAATAAGACTAGCTATAAAACAAAAATTGTACTACCTTTTGTAAAATAAATATAACGCAAACTTCTAATTACTATAATAATAATAAGATAAATATAAGATAAAGCACATTGTAACTAATATATCTCCACCCGAATTATCTTAACTAAGCCATAGAAATAAGAATTAGCATAAGTAATAAAGCACTGTAGATAAAGTCTCTATCTATGATAGAGGTCCCTCATGTTCCCTGTCCCGTATCCCTTAGACATAAAGAAATTAGATATAAATAGCTTTTGAACAATAAAAAATTAGAATGCACATGCAGTAGCCGGCGATTGCCATCTGAGTGGCGGTAGGGCAAAAAAAAAAAAAAAAAAAAAAAAAAAAAACCTAACCTAACCTAACCTAACCTAACCTAACCTAACCTAACCTAACCTAACCTAACCTAACCTAACCTAACCTAACCTAACCTAACCTAACCTAACCTAACCTAACCTAACCTAACCTAACCTAACCTAACCTAACCTAACCTAACCTAACCTAACCTAACCTAACCTAACCTAACCTAACCTAACCTAACCTAACCTAACCTAACCTAACCTAACCTAACCTAACCTAACCTAACCTAACCTAACCTAACCTAACCTAACCTAACCTAACCTAACCTAACCTAACCTAACCTAACCTAACCTAACCTAACCTAACCTAACCTAACCTAACCTAACCTAACCTAACCTAACCTAACCTAACCTAACCTAACCTAACCTAACCTAACCTAACCTAACCTAACCTAACCTAACCTAACCTAACCTAACCTAACCTAACCTAACCTAACCTAACCTAACCTAACCTAACCTAACCTAACCTAACCTAACCTAACCTAACCTAACCTAACCTAACCTAACCTAACCTAACCTAACCTAACCTAACCTAACCTAACCTAACCTAACCTAACCTAACCTAACCTAACCTAACCTAACCTAACCTAACCTAACCTAACCTAACCTAACCTAACCTAACCTAACCTAACCTAACCTAACCTAACCTAACCTAACCTAACCTAACCTAACCTAACCTAACCTAACCTAACCTAACCTAACCTAACCTAACCTAACCTAACCTAACCTAACCTAACCTAACCTAACCTAACCTAACCTAACCTAACCTAACCTAACCTAACCTAACCTAACCTAACCTAACCTAACCTAACCTAACCTAACCTAACCTAACCTAACCTAACCTAACCTAACCTAACCTAACCTAACCTAACCTAACCTAACCTAACCTAACCTAACCTAACCTAACCTAACCTAACCTAACCTAACCTAACCTAACCTAACCTAACCTAACCTAACCTAACCTAACCTAACCTAACCTAACCTAACCTAACCTAACCTAACCTAACCTAACCTAACCATTCGCGCTCCAAACGCACTCAAAAACACCACGATTACAAGTCCTTCCGCGCGGAAAAATTCCTTAAAAATAGAAAAAGTGAAGTTACAGTGACGTGCGATATCTCAAAAGACGCGGGCAGTGAAGGCGCACACGGTAGCACAAACCGTGTTGCCAAAAGTGTTTTTTTTGAAAAGTTATTAAGAAAAAACCGTATTTTGTATATTTTTCGAAACTTTGACGTCGATTTACTCAAAATCTACAGCGACGACACACGATTTTTATTTGACCTACGGGAAGGCCTTGTGAAGGCCTACTCCGAACCACTTTACGGATTTTTCTCCGCAGCACAGTTGCGGAGAAAACACCAAAAAAACAAGAAGCACGTGGCCACGAGGTAGCAGTTCCAGAGCAGCTGGAAACCATTTCACCCAAGGATCGGCTGGCGGCAAACCGGAGGAGCACGGAGGCACTTTTGGAACTCTTCTAAGTTAAGTGGTCGCCGAGATATAGACTTTTTAAAAATTTTGGTTTTTCAAAAATTAATATCTCTGTAACGAAATCTTTTACCCCCCCTTTTTAAAATATCTACTTGTTGACTGAGTGGTCCTTAACCCTCATACAAAATTTCAACTGCGCACAAGGAAAAACAACGGAGATATTGATTTTTGAAAATTCAAGGTCACACGTGGCACCAACTTTTGGACATATATCAAAATTGTTTTTATAGTAGTAGATTGTAAATATTTTTTAAGATACTTTGGCGTTTTTTCCAAGAAAATTGGACTTAAATTGAAATTTTTACGAAATTTTTTGTTATTAAATAATAGTTTTTTGATATATTTAAAGTCATATTATAATATTAAATTAATCTGGCTCCGTCATCACATTCCTCTTGTAAAGACGCATTAGACAAACCCAAACACGGGATACTTATCTTAAAAACTGACGGAGTTATAGGTGTTTTAGTGAAAGTCGGCCATTTTGGCGGCCATTTTTAAAACTTTTAAAAATATTCAACTCTCTGTATCTTTGTCTCCAATCATCATAGAAAGACGGGATTTTCACTGTAGTGGATGTCGTCGCTCTCGCAAGCCTTTTTATAAGATCTTGACTCTATGTAGAGTTTAACTCTACCGACAAAAACTGAACTTGCGAAAGCGTCGTAAACCCCCAGAAAAACCCTTCTTAGAAAATCCCAGATCGATAGGACAAAGGACGGCTGAACTACAGCATTTTCAAAATTTGGCGGCCATTTTGGGACGCCATTTTGAAAAAATTAAAAGCCTTATATCTCTCGAACCAGAAGTCTGATTGACACGCGGTTTTTTGCGTTATTCTCAGCATCTGTGGACCTACTATACAAAATACAAAATTTGACTCTAGGTAGAGTCAAAAAATTTTTCTTTTAAAAATTTACACTTTTATTATATATAACTTTTACAAACCTTTAAATTAGACCTTATTGTTCTCTATTTTCATATTGAGAATCATAGTACTAACGACTCTAGGTAGAGCTGAAAATTTTAATAATTAATAGTACTTACCTTACATCATAGTAACGTGACGAAGCGCCCCCAGTAGTGTGCACGAAGAACCCGACGAAATCTGAAACAGAAAACACAGATTAGAACATACTTAATATTAATTGACTCTTTTTACAACTTTTACAAATTTACAAACATATACATACCTAATATACGGCTAGCCCTGACCTAGCAGAAGAGGATGAAAATGATTCGTTCTCCGACAGCAGAGAAACAAAAGAAAAGGGAACCTCTAGTCGAGACGTCGAAGGAGGACCCTTCGGTAAATGATAAGTCGGAGACCACAAACATCCAAGAAGGCATACTCGTAGATGTTTTTTCTGTTGAAAAAACAAACATGAGTGATGAAATACATTCTACGCCGAAAGGCCCGACTGCCATTACGCCGAAGGGACCGAACACCCATACGATCATATCGCCAAAATTTCTAAAACATAAGTTCGGGAATAACCCACTAGACGATAGCCCAGAGCCCGTAGAAAGCCAGGAAGAAAAGCAAGAAGAAATTAAGTTCAATAGTAGAGCCGAAGAAGCTAAACACTGGGTAAATGAAACCAAAACAAAAATAGCAAAGGCAAGAAACTTAAAAGGGACGATAAAAGGGACGTTAAGAGATGTACTATTTACGAATCTAGATAGACTCCTTCAGCTTTTTGAAGAAGAAGAAGCTGAGACCGAAAATGAGAAACCGGAAAAAAGGATAAAAACGTATCAAAGAATACCTAACAAAAACCTGGAAAATAAGAAAGAGGAGAACGAATTAAAAGGGACATTAATAAAACACATGGAAGCTCTTAAGGAAAACACTGAGAGAATGGAAAGACTAAAGGAGCAGATGGAAAAGCAAGAGGAAACCCTGCGAAAGACCTCCTACGCGAGTGTAGTAGCAACCAAAGCTAAAACCCTACCATCTTTACCGACAACTCTACACTCCGTAGTGGTCAGCGCAAAGGACGAAAACCAAACAGGAGAACAGGTCCTTAACAAAATAAGGGAAGTGGTTAACGCTAAGGAAGGGGGAATTGTAGTGGAAAAGATAAGGAAAGCGAAAGATAGGAAGATAATTCTGGGTTGTAGGACAGAAGAGGAGAGAAACAAAATTAAGGAAAGACTGAAAACCGCAGAGGAATACCTAGAAGTACAAACAGTAAAAAACAAGGACCCGCTGATAGTCATGAAAAACGTTTTCCTATATAATAGCGACGCGCAAATCTTGGCAGCTCTGTGGAACCAAAATAAGAAAACGCTAAAAGACCTAGATGCACAAAAAGAAAATATAGAAATACTGTATAAGAAAAAGACGAGGAACCCGCAAGTAAGCCATTTAATTATGAGGGTGTCCCCCAAAGTATGGCAGAGACTAGTCGAGGCAGAGACGGTTAGAATAGATCTACAGCGCATACAGGTGGCTGACCAGTCACCCCTAGTGCAATGTTCTCTCTGCCTCGGCTACGGGCACGGCAGGCGCTACTGCAAGGAAACCATTGTAAAGTGCAGCCACTGCGGGGGAGATCACATGAGGGCAAACTGCGAGGAATGGCTCGCAGGGACAAAACCAACATGCTGCAACTGCACGAAAGCTAATCACGAAAGAGTGGACCACAACGCCTTTAGCAGTGAATGCTTAATCCGGAAACAATGGGAGTCCCTAGCGCGAGCTAGTGTGGCATATTGTTAAAATCGACACAGGCGACAAATCACCCACAGATAGCAAAAAGGCGTACCTCATCGCACAGGCTAATCTACAGCGCAAAAGACTAGCAACACAAGAACTCATGCTGGAAGCGAGTAGCAAAAAGATGGCCTTTGCGTTGATCCAAGAACCCTACGTTGGCTCCATAAGAATGATGAAAAGCTACCCAGGAGCAAGAGTTTTTCAATCCACTGCAATAGGAGAAGGAGTCGTTAAAGCAGCTATTGTTGTCTTTGATCCTAATCTAGACGCTATACTACGACCTGATCTAACAACAAACAACATTGCAGTGGTAGAAATAAAAACAAGTGCATGGGAACTTGTTGCTATCTCATTTTACTTCGAACCAGAAGGAGCCGACGTGGAGGCGTATTTCAACCACTTGAAAAAGATCAAACGGAAACTTGGACAAAAGAAACTGCTCCTTGGGGGAGACGCCAATGCCAAAAATGCCTGGTGGGGAAGCCTCACAACAGACCAGAAGGGCATTGATCTCGCAGGTACTCTAGAAGAGATAGACACACAGATACTAAACGAGGGAGAAACTCCTACATTTGACACGGTGCGAGGAGGCAAATTGTACTCAAGCCACGTAGACATCACGGCATGCACAGTGGATATGCTCGACCTGGTGGAAGACTGGAAAGTGAATATAGGCATGATAAATTCGGACCACAATACCATAACTTTCAAAATCAGAGAGACTAGAGCAAAAGGAACTAGCATTAAACGAACAACTAGAGTTTATAACTGTAGAAAAGCAAACTGGAGCCAGTTTTCTAGAAAACAACAGCCTTAACAAAGCATCAATTTTAGAATTAGAAGAAACAACACAATTAGAACAAAAAATAACAAAATATACAGAGTTAATAATAGAAGCAAGTAATGACAACATACCAAAAATAAAAAATAAAACCAAACTTACCTTGCCATGGTGGTCCGAAGAACTCGAAGGAATGCGAAGAGAAGTCAACACCAGGAGAAGGCGTATCCGCTGCGCTGCGCCGATCCGTAGAAACCGCGTCATCGAAGAGTACCTGAAAGTAAAAGAAACGTATGAGACAAAAGTGAAGAATGCCCAAACCGAAAGTTGGAAGAAGTTCTGTGAGAAACAGGATAGGGAAGGGATGTGGGAAGGCATTTATAGAGTAATAGGAAGAACATCTAGGAGACAAGAAGATCTGCCCCTAGTACACAATGGAAAAACACTAAACCAAACGGAGTCAGCTGAGTTACTAGCGAAGACCTTCTATCCGGTCGATGCGAAAGACGAAGACAATGAGTACCATCAGCACATCAGACGAAAAGCCGAAGAAATAAACGTCGGGGATCTTGATAAACAAGACCCTCCGTTTACACCAGACGAGCTAAAATATGCTGTGGATAGCTTCAATCCAAAAAAGGCACCCGGAGCAGATGGACTAACCGCTGACATCTGTAGTCATGCCATCAAGGCAAGTCCGGAAACCTTCCTTGAAATTGCGAATAAATGACTAAAATTGCAATACTTCCCTGTCCTGTGGAAGGAGGCAACGGTCATTGTACTACCCAAACCAGGCAAAGATGACTACTCAAACCCGAAAGCTTATCGACCCATTGGCCTGCTTCCCGTGATGTCGAAGATTTTTGAGAAAATGATCATGAACCGTCTCAAATGGCACCTGGTACCGCGAATCAACAAGCGTCAGTATGGGTTTATGCCACAAAAGAGTACCGAAGACTCCCTCTATGACCTGATTAAACACATCAAAACCAAAGTTCAACAAAAGAACATCGTTACGGTCATATCATTGGACATAGAGGGAGCCTTTGATAGTGCTTGGTGGCCTATCATTAAGACTCGACTCACCGAAGAAAACTGCCCAGCAAACATAAAAGGAGTCCTGTACAGCTATTTTCTGTACAGGACCTAACCTAACCTAACCTAACCTAACCTAACCTAACCTAACCTAACCTAACCTAACCTAACCTAACCTAACCTAACCTAACCTAACCTAACCTAACCTAACCTAACCTAACCTAACCTAACCTAACCTAACCTAACCTAACCTAACCTAACCTAACCTAACCTAACCTAACCTAACCTAACCTAACCTAACCTAACCTAACCTAACCTAACCTAACCTAACCAAGAAAGAAAGAAGAAATTAAAAAGACAAGACCTGGAAATATTAATTGAATGTAAGCTTGAAGTAGAAAATATTAATCAGATTATAACAAGTAAAAACACAAGGTCTCAATTTGTAAGATACTGTACCGAAATAGCACGTCAAGTAGCAAATAGAAATAAGTAAATAAATAATGCTGTAATATATATTTTACTATATATAGCAACAGCATTAAGATAAATATAAGATATTATTATTAAGATAACATGTACATAACAAATAAGACTTAGAAATAGGAATTTACTCATGTACAAAATAAAAAGCATAATAAAACTACTTACATAAGACGTATTAAGTTAGATATTAAGAAAATTGTTAAAAATTACAACCCTGTCTTCCCATTTATATTGTTAACTCTAGAATAAGAATATTATAAGATTAAAATAATAAACGATAAGAAATAACTCTATCTACGATAGAGGACCCCCCACGAAACCTATCCCGCTAGGAAATTAGACTTAATTAGCTTTGAACAACAAAAAATTAGTATGCAACTGCAGTAGCCGGCGTTGCCATCTGTGTGGCGGTAGGGAAAAAAAAAAAAAAAAAAAAAAAAACCTAACCTAACCTAACCTAACCTAACCTAACCTAACCTAACCTAACCTAACCTAACCTAACCTAACCTAACCTAACCTAACCTAACCTAACCTAACCTAACCTAACCTAACCTAACCTAACCTAACCTAACCTAACCTAACCTAACCTAACCTAACCTAACCTAACCTAACCTAACCTAACCTAACCTAACCTAACCTAACCTAACCTAACCTAACCTAACCTAACCTAACCTAACCTAACCTAACCTAACCTAACCTAACCTAACCTAACCTAACCTAACCTAACCTAACCTAACCTAACCTAACCTAACCTAACCTAACCTAACCTAACCTAACCTAACCTAACCTAACCTAACCTAACCTAACCTAACCTAACCTAACCTAACCTAACCTAACCTAACCTAACCTAACCTAACCTAACCTAACCTAACCTAACCTAACCTAACCTAACCTAACCTAACCTAACCTAACCTAACCTAACCTAACCTAACCTAACCTAACCTAACCTAACCTAACCTAACCTAACCTAACCTAACCTAACCTAACCTAACCTAACCTAACCTAACCTAACCTAACCTAACCTAACCTAACCTAACCTAACCTAACCTAACCTAACCTAACCTAACCTAACCTAACCTAACCTAACCTAACCTAACCTAACCTAACCTAACCTAACCTAACCTAACCTAACCTAACCTAACCTAACCTAACCTAACCTAACCTAACCTAACCTAACCTAACCTAACCTAACCTAACCTAACCTAACCTAACCTAACCTAACCTAACCTAACCTAACCTAACCTAACCTAACCTAACCTAACCTAACCTAACCTAACCTAACCTAACCTAACCTAACCTAACCTAACCTAACCTAACCTAACCTAACCTAACCTAACCTAACCTAACCTAACCTAACCTAACCTAACCTAACCTAACCTAACCTAACCTAACCTAACCTAACCTAACCTAACCTAACCTAACCTAACCTAACCTAACCTAACCTAACCTAACCTAACCTAACCTAACCTAACCTAACCTAACCTAACCTAACCTAACCTAACCTAACCTAACCTAACCTAACCTAACTCGATGAAAGGGGAGAGGAAATGGCCGGAACTATGGAGGAAATGAAAATGCATGTGCTAAACGAGGGAACAACACCAACCTACGACACTATAAGAGGCCAAAAAACATACTGTAGCCACATCGACGTAACGGCCTGTACAGCAGACCTGATGCAATACGTGGAGGACTGGAGAGTGGAAACTGGCTTGACGAGCTCCGATCACAATGTATTAACTTTCAAAATCAAATTAGTAAAATCAAAGGGAATTAGCATAAAGCGAAACACAAGAATATTTAATACTAAAAAAGCAAACTGGACTCAATTTCACACAAAACTAACCCAATTGCTCGATACGAAAAACTTAAATCAAACAGAAATAGAGAAACTTCAAGACAAAACGGATCTGGAAAAAACAACAGAATCATACATTAAAACAATAATAGAGACCTGCGAAAATACCATACCGAAGAAGAAAGAAAATAACACACTAAACTTACCTTGGTGGTCGGAGTCAATGGAAAAGCAGAAAAAACTGGTCAACACGTTGAGGCGTCGAATCCGTTGCGCAGCACCTGTCCGCAGGTCAAAGGTCGTCGCAGAATATCTGGAAGAAAAAGAAAAATATGAGATAGAGGCAAAAAAAGCACAAACTGAAAGCTGGAAGAGTTTCTGCGGAAAGCAGGACAAGGAGGGGCTCTGGGAGGGGATATACAGGATAATAGCTAGAACATCGAAAAGACAGGAGGACCTTCCTATGGTGAAGGATGGGAACGCTCTGGACAGTGAGAATTCAGTGAGACTAATCGCCGAGACCTTTTACCCGAAGGATCTAGAAATGGACGACAACGCAGACCATAGCCTTATAAGAGAAGAAGCTGAAAAAGTGAACGTGTGGAAAAATGATGAACACATTGACCCACCGTTCACAATCCAGGAATTAAATCTTTCGACAACGAGTTTTAACCCCAAAAAAGCTCCCGGGTCGGACGGATTGACCGCAGACATATGTACCCAAGCCATCCAAAATAACCCAGAACTGTTTCTCGCCCTTTGCAACAAATGTTTAAGCCTCAAACACTTTCCCATCGTATGGAAGGAGGCAACCGTTGTAGTCCTCAGAAAACCAGGGAAGGACGACTACACGAGCCCGAAATCTTACCGACCCATAGGCCTCCTACCAGTCTTTGGCAAAATCCTGGAGAAAATGTTGATTGGCCGACTCAAGTGGCACCTGGTTCCGAAAATGAACAACAGCCAGTATGGATTCATGCCGCAAAAAAGCACCGAAGACTCCCTCTATGACCTGATGCAGCGCGTGAAAACTAAACTAGACGAGAAAAAGATCTTAGTAATAATCTCACTAGACATAGAGGGAGCCTTCGACAGTGCATGGTGGCCTGCAATCAGGGTAAGATTGGCAAAATCGGGCTGCCCTGTAAACCTGAGAAGGCTAGTTGACAGCTACCTTCAGGACAGAAAGGTGAAGGTGCGCTATGCGGGACACGAACACGCTAGGGACACAAATAAAGGGTGTGTCCAAGGGTCCATAGGAGGCCCAATACTTTGGAACCTAATCCTGGACCCCCTTTTAAATGAGCTTCAAAATAGAGGAGACTACGTCCAGGCGTTTGCTGACGACGTGGTTCTTGTCTTTGATGGGAACACTGCCTTGGAAGTCCAACGACAGGCCAATGCCGCTCTCGCTTATGTTCGGGATTGGGGTATCCGGAATAAGTTAAAGTTTGCTCCACATAAAACAAATGCCATGACAATTACCAGGAAACTAAAGTACGATACCCCACTCCTGAGGATGGGCGGGATCGACATCGGCATGTCAAAAGAAATCAAACTCTTGGGACTAACAATCGATGAGAAATTAACATTCAATGCACACACAGCAAACACCTGCAGAAAAGCCCTGAACATCTTCAAACAGCTGTCGCGGGCGGCAAAGTGCAGCTGGGGTCTTCACCCAGAAGTCATCAGGACCATATACACAGCTGCAGTGGAACCTGTGATGATGTACGCCGCTAGCGCCTGGGCTCCTGCGACGGCTAAATTGGGGGTACAAAAGCAACTCAACTCCGTACAAAGGCTTTTTGCGCAGAAGTTGACGAAGTCATACAAAACTGTGTCTCTAAACTCGGCACTGATCCTCGCCGGTTTGCTCCCACTGGATCTTAGAATCCAGGAGGCAGCGGCCCTCTATAAAGCCAAGCGAGGACTTACCATACATATACCGGAGGATAGAGAGATTGAACGTATGGTAGCCTTCAGCACGTTCCCACACCCGGCAAAACGGACCATCTTAGGATACAAACACTTGATAGACGACCAAGATGTAGAGCAGAACAACTCTCAAGCAGTCCGCATATTTACTGATGGCAGCAAAATTGAGGGTAAAGTCGGAGCCGCGCTATCCGTATGGAATAGTGCAGCCGAGACAAAAACCCTCAAGATAAAGCTGCCACCATACTGCACCGTTTACCAGGCCGAGCTCTATGCGATCTGCATAGCAACACGTGAAATCCTCAAACGACGCGAAACCAGTTTTGGAATATACAGCGACTCCCGGGCAGCACTGGATACAGTCAAGAACTGCAATTCCACCCATCCTTTGGCACAAGAAACAAGACAAAACCTTGAGACGATCTCACTCCAAAATAAGGACACTTCCTTGTTTTGGATTAAAGCACATGCTGGGATGCTGGGGAATGAAAGGGCGGATGTTCTTGCTAAGGAAGCTGCCCTAAACAACAAAAGAAAACCCGACTACGACGCGTGCCCGATGTCATACATCAAAAAACAGATCCGAAAGGAATCAATCGAAACCTGGATCAAACGCTATAAAGCAGGTACACAAGCATCCACTACAAAAATCTTCTTCCCGGACGCCATCAAAGCATACAATCTCGTAAGGAAAATAACACTTACTCACACTCTTACACAATTCATGACAGGGCATGGTGGGTTTTCTGACTATCTAGCTAGGTTCAAACTTAGAGAGGATCCATCATGCGCTTGCGAACCGGGAAAAAACGAATCGGCGGAACACATTATTTTTGAATGCCCCATCTTCGGTCGCGAAAGGTACGAGGCGGAACAAAAAATGGACTGCATTATAAGCACCAACAATGCACATTGTATAATTAGTAATAAGGAAACAAGATACGAATTTATAGACTTTTGTTCAATTATAACAAATAAGATAATAAGTAAAAATAAAGCCATAGACAATTTATGATACATAAATGTCACTGAATACATGTATTTTGTATACTCAATAATAAAACCGTTATACTCATACATATAAAATATGAGATAGAAAATAAGATTAAGTTAATATAATCTTGTACACAATACAGTAAAAAAGATAAATAAACTAGATATAAGCTTACTGTGGATAAACCACAACATACTATTGTAACAAAAATCTTTTGAACAATAAAATAGTGATTCTATGTAAAAGAACACCTTAGGCATAACAGTATTTATAAGCCTCAACTTTGTATCATGATACAATAAGTTATGTTTAAATTTTCATTTAAGAAGTAGAGAATAAGATTAGCAAATAAGTTAAATGATTAAGCAAATTCTCTAGCCACGCTAGAGGTCCCCATTGTTACCCTGCCCCATTTAGATCATCTGAGTGGCGGTAGGGACAAAAAAAAAAAAAAAAAAAAAAAAAAAAAAACCTAACCTAACCTAACCTAACCTAACCTAACCTAACCTAACCTAACCTAACCTAACCTAACCTAACCTAACCTAACCTAACCTAACCTAACCTAACCTAACCTAACCTAACCTAACCTAACCTAACCTAACCTAACCTAACCTAACCTAACCTAACCTAACCTAACCTAACCTAACCTAACCTAACCTAACCTAACCTAACCTAACCTAACCTAACCTAACCTAACCTAACCTAACCTAACCTAACCTAACCTAACCTAACCTAACCTAACCTAACCTAACCTAACCTAACCTAACCTAACCTAACCTAACCTAACCTAACCTAACCTAACCTAACCTAACCTAACCTAACCTAACCTAACCTAACCTAACCTAACCTAACCTAACCTAACCTAACCTAACCTAACCTAACCTAACCTAACCTAACCTAACCTAACCTAACCTAACCTAACCTAACCTAACCTAACCTAACCTAACCTAACCTAACCTAACCTAACCTAACCTAACCTAACCTAACCTAACCTAACCTAACCTAATCGGTCGGGGAGATACAGTGGTTTCAAGTTCCTTCTAGATGATGATGATGATGATGACGAGAACTTGAAATGGCTGTATCTCGGCCGCCTGTGGCCTGATTTGAGAGCGGTTTGGTGCTGGTATCTCCTCTTCGAGCGTGCCACCCCATCATAGGCCTTCAGCTTAGATACTAAATTGAATTAAAATTGATAAAATTAAATGTAGTAAAATAAAATAAAATTAAAATCAAGTTAAATAAAAATTTGGCATTAAATGAAAAGTTGGCTATGTCTTGTGTTGTCTTGTTTAAATCTGCAAGGGTGGGTCTAGGGCTTTTATACGTGTTTATGGCATTTGTAAATAATATCATTATCATCGTATCGTATCGGCCAAGGTGCTAAGTTTATTATCTATGTTGCTTAATTTCATGTGAAGTATAAACTCTATCGAATAGGGTTTGTATCTGGGCTTCTTATATTTGATTACCAAATATTTGTAAGCTCGGTTACAAATATTTTCTAATATATTTATTTAATTAATTTCCAATGTTATTATTCTGTATGCTTAAGTATTAATTTATAAATAAAAATATTCTATTTGTTAACAAATTGTAATGAAAAAAAAATATATTTGTCACATTGTTTACGGAAAAAAAAAAAAAAAAAAAAAAAAAATATTAAAGCTAGATGATTAAAATTGTTAAAATTATTAATTTTATATTACTATTACTAATTGAAATTGGCTTTATTGTTAATTTATTTTACTCTATCGAATAGGGTTTGTATCTGGGCTTTTTATATTTGATTACCAAATATTTGTAAGCTCGGTTACAAATATTTTCTATTATATTTATTTAATTAAATTCCAATGTTATTATTCTGTATGCTTAAGTATTAATTTATAAATAAAAATATTCTATTGTTAACAAATTGTAATGAAAAAAAAAAATATATTTGTCAAATTGTTTACGAAAAAAAAAAAAAAAAAAAAAAAAAAAAAAAAAAAAAATATTAAAGCTAGATGATTGAAATTGTTAAAATTATTAATTTTATATTACTATTACTAATTTAAATTGGCTTTATTGTTAATATAATTTGTTTGATGATTTTATTAGTAGGGCCTTTGCCTTTGATTTTATAAGATGTAATAATAAAATGAAATGATTAGTTAAGAATAATTTAATGGTTAAAATAAGAATAATGGTTTTCGTGTTAATCTAAATAAATAAATAAATAAAAACGTCTAGGTTAAGTTCTAGGTTAAGCTTAGTTCGTAGGTTAGTATTAATAAATAAATAAATATTGTTTTATTTAATTAGATTAGGGCAAAATGATGTTGCAATACATAGCAACAGTGTCGCACTAGGCTAGCCGACGGCCCCTAAAAAGGCAATTGGTAGGCGCCAATAAAATAAAAAAAAAAAAAAAAAAAACCTAACCTAACCTAACCTAACCTAACCTAACCTAACCTAACCTAACCTAACCTAACCTAACCTAACCTAACCTAACCTAACCTAACCTAACCTAACCTAACCTAACCTAACCTAACCTAACCTAACCTAACCTAACCTAACCTAACCTAACCTAACCTAACCTAACCTAACCTAACCTAACCTAACCTAACCTAACCTAACCTAACCTAACCTAACCTAACCTAACCTAACCTAACCTAACCTAACCTAACCTAACCTAACCTAACCTAACCTAACCTAACCTAACCTAACCTAACCTAACCTAACCTAACCTAACCTAACCTAACCTAACCTAACCTAACCTAACCTAACCTAACCTAACCTAACCTAACCTAACCTAACCTAACCTAACCTAACCTAACCTAACCTAACCTAACCTAACCTAACCTAACCTAACCTAACCTAACCTAACCTAACCTAACCTAACCTAACCTAACCTAACCTAACCTAACCTAACCTAACCTAACCTAACCTAACCTAACCTAACCTAACCTAACCTAACCTAACCTAACCTAACCTAACCTAACCTAACCTAACCTAACCTAACCTAACCTAACCTAACCTAACCTAACCTAACCTAACCTAACCTAACCTAACCTAACCTAACCTAACCTAACCTAACCTAACCTAACCTAACCTAACCTAACCTAACCTAACCTAACCTAACCTAACCTAACCTAACCTAACCTAACCTAACCTAACCTAACCTAACCTAACCTAACCTAACCTAACCTAACCTAACCTAACCTAACCTAACCTAACCTAACCTAACCTAACCTAACCTAACCTAACCTAACCTAACCTAACCTAACCTAACCTAACCTAACCTAACCTAACCTAACCTAACCTAACCTAACCTAACCTAACCTAACCTAACCTAACCTAACCTAACCTAACCTAACCTAACCTAACCTAACCTAACCTAACCTAACCTAACCTAACCTAACCTAACCTAACCTAACCTAACCTAACCTAACCTAACCTAACCTAACCTAACCTAACCTAACCTAACCTAACCTAACCTAACCTAACCTAACCTAACCTAACCTAACCTGGGCCGTGGCGCCGCGCCTGTGCACGCTGTCGGACCACCGCCCCATCACCTTCGCGCTGCAGCTGCGCGCGCAGCCAGCCGACGCCGAACCCTGCAACACACGAAAGTATAAGACCGAGAAGGCGGACTGGACGTCGTTCGAGGCGGAACTCGTAAGGCTGTTGGAGCTCGCCGGGATCGAGGACTCTGTGGCCGGGATGCTGGATAATGAGGGGGTCAACCGCATCGTAGACCAGTACACCGAGTGTGTCACCGGAGCGTGCGAGAAGGCCATCCCTCTCACCCGGGCCAGGAGACCCGAGAAACCGTGCCGGTGGTGGACGCCCGAGTTGACTCGACTGAAGGCCGAGATGGTCCGCCGGAGGAGAAGGATCGCCAAGGCGAACCCAGCCAGAAGGCAGTACGTCGTGGACCAGTACTTGGAGGCCAAAGCTACGTACAAGAAAGCCATAGAGTCCGCGACTACTCGCAGCTGGAAGGAGTTTTGCACCGGCGAGAAGGCGGAAACCATCTGGGAGCGGTCTTACCGAGTGATGAAGGCCTGCGGTCCCCGGGTGCAGGACAGGCTGTTGTCGGCGGCGGACGGACGCACGCTGGACGAGGCGCAGTCGGCGGCGCTACTGGCAGACACGTTCTTCGGGCGGGACGAGGCGGCGCGGGACACGGCGGAGCAGGCGCGGCGCCGGGCCGCGGCCCAGGACTGGGCGGCGCGCGTCCGGGCGGCCCGCGACTCGGGGGAGGACATGGCCGCCTTCACTGAAACAGAGATGGAGTCAGTGCTGAGTACGATGAGTCCAAAGAAAGCACCCGGAGGCGATGGGTTCACGCTCGATATCTGCCTCCGAGCATACAGATGCAATAAGACTGTGCTTCTTGGGATCTACTCACACTGCCTCAGGTTAGGCTGTTTCCCTGTGGCATGGAAGGAGGCGGTCATAAAAATCATCCCCAAGCCGGCAAGACCCTCCTATGACACACCGAAGGCCTACAGACCTATTGGGCTACTTCCTGTCATGGGTAAAATCCTGGAGAAGCTTTTCGTCGTGAGGCTACAGTGGCAGCTGGGCAGGGAAGGTACCATGAGCCCGTACCAGTATGGCTTCGCCCCGCAGCGTAGCTCAGAGGACGCCCTCTACGATGCCATGACCACGGTCAGAAGACACTTGGATGATAAGAAGATAGTGGTCATGGTTTCGCTAGACATAGAGGGCGCTTTCGACAGTGCTTGGTGGCCGGCCATCATCGAGCAGTTGGAAGCGAAGGCAGTCGATCCAGGCCTGGCGCGCTTGATCCTGAGCTACCTGTCGGAAAGGAAGGTGAAGCTGAAATACGCAGGAGAGACTGAAGTCAGGGACACCAGCAGGGGCTGCGTACAGGGTTCGATCTGTGGTCCCATACTATGGAACATACAGTTGGACCCAGTACTGGAACAAACGCAGTATGCTGGTGTCAGGGTGCAGGCTTTTGCTGATGACATCCTCATGATTGCGGCCGCAGCCAACGGCCTAGAACTTGAGGGCAACATCAATAGGGCGCTGGCAGTGATCATGAGGTGGGGTGAGAAGCTGAAGCTTAAGTTCGCGCCCAGCAAGACACAGGCTCTCCTAATCACAAGAAAGCTAAGATACCACACCCCTAGGCTCAACATGGCGGGAATGGACCTCGAGTACGGCACCGCTCTCAGGGTGTTGGGATTAACGATAGACCCCACGCTAAACTTCAGAAACCACCTGGATGCTGTAATAAAGAAGGCCATAACCTTTTATAAGGTCGTATCCAGGGCGGCGCGAGCTCAGTGGGGTCTAAATTCGGACATTCTGAGACTAATTTACATAGCCGTGGTCGAGCCCACAGTACTGTACGCTGCTAGTAGCTGGGCGGACATCTCGGGGCGAGTTTATGCTCAGAAACTTTTAAACAGCCTAACGAGGACTTTTGCCATCAGAATAAGCAAGTCCCATCGCACTGTTTCCCTCACGGCTAGCGTCCTCCTGGCAAGGATTATACCTTTACCGCTGCGAGTCCAGGAGAACGCACAACTATATCTGGTCAAGAGGGGAACGGGACTTACCTGCTTGCCTGGACGGACCCTTGAGCGTAGAGTTAGCCCGTTTTCGCTGCCCCACCCTGCGGAGAGGAGATGGCTGAATTTCGGGCTGGTCGAGTCCCAGGAGGATGCGGATGGTCTAGGGAGCGATGGGCCCGTCCTCTACACCGATGGCAGCAAGCTCGAGGGGAGGGTAGGCGCGGCGGTCACCTGCTGGCTCGGAGGGAGGGAGGTCCGGCGCGCGAGCTTCCGCCTTGAGGACTACTGCAGCGTGTTCCAGGCGGAGCTGTCGGCCATCCATCGAGCACTCGCTGAAATAGAAACAAGGAAGGAGTCAATTTTTTCCATAGCGAGTGACTCTCGATCCGGGCTTGAGGCCATAAGCAACCCCAACACACTCAATCCACTCTCCAACAAAATAAGGGACAGCATCACACAGCTCAGGATGCAGGGGAAGACTGTCAAATTGTACTGGGTTAGGGCACACTGCGGCATATTGGGGAATGAAAGGGCAGACGAACTTGCTAAGCATGCTGCTCTGCACAACAGACAGCAGCCATATTATGATAAGTTTCCACTCTCCTTCGCTAAGAATACCATTAGGTCTGAGACAATTAGTAGCTGGCAACATCTTTATCAAGCGGCAGAGTCAGGAGGTGTTATAAAGACATTTTTCAAAAATGTGGCCTCAGCATACAAAATCTTGGAAAAAATCACAATCGACAACTTTGTGGCCCAGATCCTTACCGGCCACGGAGGATTCAGAGCATACCTACACAGGTTTCATTTACTTGAATCTCCATGGTGCTCTTGTGACGAAGACGTGCCCCAAACTGTTCTCCATCTTCTTCTTGAGTGTCCCAGATTTTGTATGCTGAGATACAATTGCGAAATTGAAGCAGACTGTGACATCTGCCTCCCCAGTCTCGAGCAAATCCTTGCCAACACAAATAGTAGGACGGTCTTTCTTACCTACGCAAAGGCAATCCTCCGCAGAGTGGGTGGGGAAAACGGTTCCGTAGTCAGCGAGGACTAATATAGTTATTTTGGTTACCCGGAGCAGTTTCTTGCAGCTCAGTGTATCTCATGGTTAACTTTACTAATAACATATTTAACTTGTTGCTATTTATAATTTTTATGGATCAATTAAATTCAATACAGTTCAATTTTTCTCTAAATTTCAATCATGTAATGACATATTAGTTCAAATATACAATAATATCTTAATTTATTAATTAATTTTTATTATATTACATTAATCTGACCATATTTTACACAAAATTTCGACATTGTTATATTTTGCTAACCTATTTTTGTCAACACCAAGTTAGTGTATTAAAATTTAAGCTATTACTTCACTGCCGTTATACTGCAAGTGATACATGATCAGACTTGTCTGTGGATAAGGTATGAACATAAGCTTACTACACCACTGTTGGGACAAAACTATCTCAGGGAATATCTTTCTTTTACTCACCTTATATTGGGCATTTATGCACTGGGTTGCAACATTTAACTGTTATAGAATTTTCACATGTATGGCTTCTGTTGCTCCGCATCTTTTTGATACTCCGCGGCACTTTTCCCCGATACTCCTGGCATCCCACGCCTGCCGCACTCGCTTTAAAACAAGTGGGAAGTTCAACTTGTGTTTTTCTTTCGACTGCAAACTTTTACTTGACTTTTCGTTTGTGATTTGTTATTGTAGTGTCCTGCAGTGCTCGTCAAATCTTCTTCTTCTTTTATTAATGGCTTGTAAAACTGTCAGTAATGGCTTGACATTGCTGGTTGGGGCCAGGCTTGATGTCAATGTCAATTCGTAAGGCCCGGGTTTTGGGTTGCATCATCAGAGCTATACTATGGTCCGCAATACACTGCAAGGGACATCTGCTATGTACAATAAAGCTTAAAAATTAATGAAATGTTAGCGATGGCATTTTATTAATTGTAAACATAATTAGTGAAAAGTTATCAGTACAAATGTTATTTGGACATGGACATTGATTTATTTGTTTGAATGTTCTATGCTAATGAAAAATTATGTAACTGATTTGGTTGATCGGACTCCAATCCAATCCATATCCATGGATGCTTGTATTGTGTTGCGAACTTACGTAGGTTTCAGGGATGTTTAATATTGGGGGGGAACCAACATGGTGATCTATGTATCTTGTCGAAATTAGATGAATGGAAAAGAGATGGGTGAATTAAATGAAATTAGATAAAAATCTAAATACAATGGCCTGTTAACAAGACCAGTTCAGTTGCCTGATAGTATGTTAAAAACTGTTTATAGATAATTATATGTTAATAGATATTAGATGTTAATAGTTGTTGGGTGTTTTTCTATGTATAATAAAAATATCTATCTATGTAGTATAATGTATTAAGTATATCAGTCATCTTGTACCCAAATCACAAGCTCTGCTTAGCTCGGGGCTAGATGATGCTGTGTGATTTGTCCAGCATTATTTATTTATTTATTAATCACCAAATTACACTAAACACGTTATGTACACTGGGGCATATATTATCTGTTCCTATCCTATGACTAAGGGTCACCTAAGCAGGGAAGATAGTGCCTAGCGGGGGGATCCAGACGCTATGATCCCAAACATAGGCATGCCACGGCTGCTCAGGCCGGCTGTATATATATTATATTAGTCGGTATGCATCCCAATGGGGATTGTATCTGGACTGGTAATATCAGCCTGGACCCAGATGGGTTTGTTATGGGATGGAATTGTGTTCTAACCTGCTTAAGGGAATCATCATGATCCAGGTGGAGTCCTCCGTGGTATGCAATGGAATGGGAACAGCTGCGCAAGTCCAAACTCATTTGATCGGTGCTCATAGGTTTGATTAACAATACTGCTAAAGAAATTTGTTTTATAAATTACTAATTTACTAGGTCAAAAGAGAAGCACATACTCCAGTTTTCCCTTGTCTGATTTATTGGGCAAACTAATTATACACTTGAAATAATCATTTACTTCAATTAATAAGCCTCAATACAATTTTGAGTGCGCACCTGAAATGAACGGCATATTGTATGTAGTATTGGAAGAACTAGTCAATAACATATAAATTTTTGATATTTTCTCTATTGGTTTTGTTGTTTTTATTTGATTTGTGTTCGAGATATTTTTATTAGTATTAAAATTTTACAGTTATTGTTTCGTCGTTCTAATTTGATTATGGTTCTACATATTTTTATTTGAATTCTACAGTTATTGTTTTTGTTTGTTTTAATCTGATCATGGCTCTAAAAATCTTGTTAAAAACTTCATCAATTTAATCTAGGGAAATAATTCCTCTCGCCTACGTGTAGGTATGAGGGGTGTAAAGTTTTAAAAATCGAGCGTTCTTACACCCTTATAGCATTGATATCTGATGCATCGGTGTGGCCGCTGGAGCGCTGTGTTGCCTGGGTGATGGGGATGTGAGCTGAGCATTTTTCTCCATCTTCATCTGATACTTTTCCACTACGATATTGACTGCGAGCTCATGCGTATCTCTAAATATTAATAAAATTCTGATAAGATCGACAATGGGGATCAATAGAATCCAATTGTATTGGGTTTTGGCTCTGCCTAAGAAGAGAAAATCAAATATTGTTTCGTAATATTGTTTTATTTTAAATCCAACATTAAATAAAACCATTGTTAAACCATACTTAATTAAATCTATTTTGTAACTAAATTCTAATATTAAAGTTCACTTCACCAGAGTCACGCTGGTGACCTAATGAACTAAATGCATAATTATTAATTATTGTACCGCTAGCATCTATTCTTTACATATTTGTTTTTACAAATGTATACAAGTAAGGGTGGATATTATATGAAATTGTATTGTACCAATACCATAGTAACCATACTTAATTAAATCTATTTTGTAACTAAATTCAAATATTAAAGTTCACTTCACCAGAGTCACGCTCGGTGACCTAATGAACTTAATGCATAATTATTAATTATTGTACCGCTAGCATCTATTCTTTACATATTTGTTTCTTACAAATGTATACAAGTAAGGGTGGATATTATATGAAATTGTATTGAATTAATTAATTAAAACAAATTGCCAAAACATGTAGTTAATAAGTTTCACAATAATTATTGTTATTAAGGTGGTAAATATAATAACTCTTTCTGTTTGTAAGTATTAGGCTAAGTATTAGGTTAAGTTAGGATATACAAGTATTTTTGATTCATAATAAAGATGAAAATGTTGTTGCATGTCCAAAGCAACAGTATGGGTAGGGAGGCTAGCCGACGGCCCCTAAAAAGGCAATTGGTAGGCTCCACAAAAAAAAAAAAAAAAAAAAAAAAAAAAAAAAAAAAAAAAAAAAAAAAAAAAAAAAAAAAAAAAAAAAAAAAACCTAACCTAACCTAACCTAACCTAACCTAACCTAACCTAACCTAACCTAACCTAACCTAACCTAACCTAACCTAACCTAACCTAACCTAACCTAACCTAACCTAACCTAACCTAACCTAACCTAACCTAACCTAACCTAACCTAACCTAACCTAACCTAACCTAACCTAACCTAACCTAACCTAACCTAACCTAACCTAACCTAACCTAACCTAACCTAACCTAACCTAACCTAACCTAACCTAACCTAACCTAACCTAACCTAACCTAACCTAACCTAACCTAACCTAACCTAACCTAACCTAACCTAACCTAACCTAACCTAACCTAACCTAACCTAACCTAACCTAACCTAACCTAACCTAACCTAACCTAACCTAACCTAACCTAACCTAACCTAACCTAACCTAACCTAACCTAACCTAACCTAACCTAACCTAACCTAACCTAACCTAACCTAACCTAACCTAACCTAACCTAACCTAACCTAACCTAACCTAACCTAACCTAACCTAACCTAACCTAACCTAACCTAGCCTAACCTAACCTAACCTAACCTAACCTAACCTAGCCTAGCCTAGCCTAACCTAACCTAACCTAACCTAACCTAACCTAACCTAACCTAACCTAACCTAACCTAACCTAACCTAACCTAACCTAACCTAACCTAACCTAACCTAACCTAACCTAACCTAACCTAACCTAACCTAACCTAACCTAACCTAACCTAACCTAACCTAACCTAACCTAACCTAACCTAACCTAACCTAACCTAACCTAACCTAACCTAACCTAACCTAACCTAACCTAACCTAACCTAACCTAACCTAACCTAACCTAACCTAACCTAACCTAACCTAACCTAACCTAACCTAACCTAACCTAACCTAACCTAACCTAACCTAACCTAACCTAACCTAACCTAACCTAACCTAACCTAACCTAACCTAACCTAACCTAACCTAACCTAACCTAACCTAACCTAACCTAACCTAACCTAACCTAACCTAACCTAACCTAACCTAACCTAACCTAACCTAACCTAACCTAACCTAACCTAACCTAACCTAACCTAACCTAACCTAACCTAACCTAACCTAACCTAACCTAACCTAACCTAACCTAACCTAACCTAACCTAACCTAACCTAACCTAACCTAACCTAACCTAACCTAACCTAACCTAACCTAACCTAACCTAACCTAACCTAACCTAACCTAACCTAACCTAACCTAACCTAACCTAACCTAACCTAACCTAACCTAACCTAACCTAACCTAACCTAACCTAACCTAACCTAACCTAACCTAACCTAACCTAACCTAACCTAACCTAACCAGCTGGTTAGCAGATCAGCTGGGGACTCCACCCTGATATCATTCGGAGCATATACACTGCATCGGTGGAACCCATCATACTGTACGCGGCCAGCGTATGGGCTCCTGAAACCGAAAAGCAGTGTATCCGGAAAATGCTCAACGTAGTGCAAAGAGGCTTTGCTCAGAAACTGTCTAAGGCCTACCGAACGGTTTCTCTAAACTCGGCGCTAGTCCTGGCCGGGATCCTCCCGCTTGACTTGAGGATACAAGAAGCAGCTGCTCTATACCGAGCCAAGCGGGGGGAACCCCTGCCGGAACTAGGAGACCGAGAACTTGAGACGATGACACCATGGGCGAAAAATCCTCATCCTGCAGACAATATCAGCCTGGAGTTTGAAAACCTGGTGGACCAAGACGTAGTGCAAACGCGGAACAATCAAGCGGTGAGGATTTTTACAGACGGCAGTAAAATTGAGGGAAAAGTTGGAGCAGCGCTGTCCATTTGGAACAGTGCAGCAGAAACCAAATCCCTCAAATTAAAACTAGCCCCTCACTGCACGGTCTACCAGGCAGAACTCCTGGCGATATGCGAAGCGACAAGGATAATAATTAAAAGGCCAGAAAACAGTTTCGGCATCTATAGTGATAGTAGGTCCGCTTTGGAGACTATCACAAATGCAACATCCAGTCATCCGCTCGCTGTAGAAACACGCTCAAACATCGTAGCAGCCCTGACACAGGGCAAAGATACATCCTTGTTCTGGGTCAAGGCACACGCAGGACTCGAAGGTAACGAGAGAGCGGATGAACTAGCAAAGGACGCAGCATTAAAAATGAAAACAAGACCCCACTATGAGCATTGCCCGGTCTCATTTCTGAAGAGACAGATTCGTCTGGAAACTCTTCAGAAGTGGAACCAGAGATATAGGGATGGAGAAACTGCTTCAGTGACCAAAATTTTCCTGCCAGACGCTATTGACGCATACCAGACTCTTAGACATATCCCAACAAATCACATCACAACTCAAATCATGACAGGGCACGGTGGGTTCTCTGAATATCTACATAGATTTAAATTAAAGGACAACCCATCGTGCATATGCGATCCACAGATGCAAGAGAGCATTACCCATATACTGCTGGAATGTCCGGCCTTCGGTATCGAGAGATTTGAGATAGAACAGGAAATAGATACAAGGATTGTAAAAGAAAATGTAAATATAATTCTAAAAGATAAGAACATGTTACATAAATTCTTAAGATTCTGTACTAAAATAGCATTAATAGTAATAAATAGAAATAAATAGAATAAGAAAATTATGACTATAATATATAGTTTATAATATAAATATAAGTCATAATTTTAAAATAGATTAAGAAACATAACAATTTAAGCAACTGTACTTAGAAAATAGATTTAAAGTAGCATAATTAATAGATAGCAATTAAATTTTTTATTTTATAAGAGAAAAGAAAAAACATAAAAGATGTGCAAAACCCTTATTTGTCCTAATAAAGACTCTGTGTCACTCAGAGGTAAACGGATAGGTAGGCTAGCCAACGGCCCCTCAAAAGGCACTGGGTAGGCGCCAAAAAAAAAAAAAAAAAAAAAAAAAAAAAAAAAAAAACCTAACCTAACCTAACCTAACCTAACCTAACCTAACCTAACCTAACCTAACCTAACCTAACCTAACCTAACCTAACCTAACCTAACCTAACCTAACCTAACCTAACCTAACCTAACCTAACCTAACCTAACCTAACCTAACCTAACCTAACCTAACCTAACCTAACCTAACCTAACCTAACCTAACCTAACCTAACCTAACCTAACCTAACCTAACCTAACCTAACCTAACCTAACCTAACCTAACCTAACCTAACCTAACCTAACCTAACCTAACCTAACCTAACCTAACCTAACCTAACCTAACCTAACCTAACCTAACCTAACCTAACCTAACCTAACCTAACCTAACCTAACCTAACCTAACCTAACCTAACCTAACCTAACCTAACCTAACCTAACCTAACCTAACCTAACCTAACCTAACCTAACCTAACCTAACCTAACCTAACCTAACCCATTCGCGCTCCAAACGCACTCGAAAGCGCCACGAATATAAGTCCTTCCGCGCCAAAAAATTCCTTAAAATTAGAAATCTTGTGAAATAAGTGAAGTGTGATACATCAAAACACGCGGGCAGTGAAGGCGCACACGGTCGTTAAAACCGTGTTGCTCTTAGTGATTTTTCCAGAAAGTTATTCACGAAAAACACATTTTTTGTGAAATTCTCAAACTTTGAAGTCGGATTACGTCAATTCTGCAGCGACGACCTACTCTTTTTATTTTATCATCTGGAGCGCCTCCTGGAGGCCTACACCAAACCACCTTTCGGATCGCTCTCCGCAGCACGCTCGCGGAGAAAACACCAAAAAAACAAGTACCACGTGGCCACGAGGTGCAAGATCCAGAAGTCCCAGCATCGGTCTTCTAGTGGATCCACGTTGGCGCCAGCACCAGGACTCCGGAGGCACCTTAAATTTTTAAGATAAGTTAATTTTTGACAAAGATATTGAACTTTTAAATTTTTCCATTTTTTAAACAATTATAACTTCAAAAGTAAATCTTTTACACACCAATTAAAAATCCATTTTGTATAGCCCTTCTGGCCATCTACCTTCATTTTAAATTTCAAGCTCGCGCGCTGTCAACTGACTGAGATATAATTTTTTGAAATTTCAAGGCCACACGTGGTATCAATTTTTGGACCTTTACCTAAAAACCTAGTATAAGAATAGACGTAGCACTAAATTTAAGACTCTTTAGTTTTTTCCCGAAGAAAATCCGACGAAAATTCAAATTTTTATAGAATTTTCCATATTAAAAATATAGTTTTTTAAGATTTATTATTTAACTGTACATTTATTAAATAATCTAGACTTGCTATTATATTGCAATTGCAAAGACACGTGCGACAAGCCCAAACACAGGGTAGATCGATTAAAAATTGACGAAGTTATAAAGGTTTTAGTGAAAGTCGGCCATTTTGGCAGCCATTTTGAAAATTTTATTTCCTTGATAACTTAGCCATTAATAATTGTACAGAACTGGGATTTTCTCTGTTGGTTATAGCACTTTATTAACTAACGTATTTTTCTGAAAAATTGCCCTGAAAATTTCAGGAAAAAATTTTCTATTTTGACACTAGAAAAATATAGCCGTGACAGAGATATTCCCAGTACCCCAAAACCCCAGCTCTGTGCGACAAAAACTGAGCCGACAGCGATTGTTTTAAGTTTTGGCGGCCATTTTGGTCGCCATCTTTAAAATTTTAAAACGACTATAACTTGGCCAAAAATTGGCGCACAAAGCTGGGATTTTCTTTGTTGTGACAGGCGCTTTTCTCTCCATCATATTATTAGGATATTGACTCTAGATAGAGCCACATTTTTCTGACCTAAACTGAGCCGGCGAAAGTGTCGAGCACAGTCAGCAAATACTTGAATTTTAAATCCCAGTTAAATTGGACGACGGATGGCTGAGATAACGCGTTTTTAATATTTGGCGGCCATTTTAATCCGCCATCTTGGAAACTCTCAAACAGTCATAACTCAGCAGCCAATCGTCCTATCTAGAAGCGGTTTTTTGTATTTAACAGGGCATTCATAGGACTTTAATTTCGTGGAGAGTTGGACTCTACGTAGAGTACTTTTTGTTTTGAAAACCTGTACCGACATTTGACGAAATTTTTACTTATTGTAAACTTAAAAATAGCAATACTAACACCAGAATACCTATGTTGAGTACCGACTCTACATAGAGCAAAAAATTTTTTTTATTTATTTACACTTACCTGTGCTCCAATTTGACATCTACTGCCCTGTTGAACCAAGCCTGAAACAGAAAACACATTTATTAGGTAGTAATTATAATATACAAATTATTTACAACTTTTACAAACTTATTGAACGTAGTATCTTGAAAAGATACAACATTTAGCCTAAATTGACTTCTCGGAATAAAGGAGTGAAATACAAATCAGCCCGACTCTACCAATATAGAGCCAACGCTCTATATACTAGAACAACTTACCTGGGTACTTACCATCTGCTTGTACGAAACTCCATCCCGTACACACGAAGCACCTGAAACAGAGAACACAACATTAATAAATAAAGTTATATATAGAAACTTATTTAAAACTTATACAAACCTTACTCAATTGACGAACCCTACCTGATAACAAAATGCCACTGACACACTCACCAACTTCCAACCAAGCGGCCGCATCCAAACTGAGTAAGTCATCCACGCAAGCCCATCAATCACAGTTGGAGATGGAGCCAGCCCAACCTTCAAAAGTTGGACTAAGCATTGGAAACGTGGAGGCCGGAAAAATAGAAAGGACAAATACGAAGTTGTCAAAAACACCTACCAAAAATGAAGACTCCCAAAACCCCTCCACAAGATTAAAACAAAAACCCCCCGCAACTCTAGTCCAAGAAAACAAATCACAAAAAACCACAGCAGAAACGAAGAATTCACAAACAACAACCAAAAAGACCAAAGTGAACCAGCCGCCGAAAATTGAGAAACAACCAAATAAGACAGCGGAAGCGAAAGCCTGGTTGGACATAGCAATGGAAAGCCTTGACAATTCAGGCAACATAAAAGGTGAATATAAAACCAACCTCACAGAAGTAGTGAAACAGCTGTTCAAGATCGTCAAGGAGCTAGAGGAACAGAGAACCCTTGACTTAAACAAGACAAGAAGCACTGAGGGTGAAAGGAGGGAAATTGACAGCGACAAAGGAGGGGAAACCAACGATCTCAAAAACCAAATTAAGGAGCACAGCAAGTTACTAAAAGAAAATAATGAGAAGATGGAAAGTCTCAAGGAAGCAATAGATAAACAGAAAGAGCTCCTGGAAAAAGCCACTTACGCGAGCATAACGGCTGGACCACCAGCAAGGCAGCCTCTTGAACAGGTCACTATGCACTCCGTAGTGGTTTCTTCCAGGAACGAAGCTGAGACAGGGGACGACGTATTTAATAGAATAAGAAAAGTAGTGGATGCTAGGAACGGGGAAATAAAAGTGGATACAGTAAGGAAAGCAAAAGACCAGAAAATAATAGTGGGATGTAGAACTGAAGCGGAAAGGCAAAAACTGAAAGATAAACTGAAAACAGCACAAGACCATCTTTTTGTCGAGGACATAACAAACAAAGACCCTCTTTTGATCCTCAGGGACGTTTTCCAATACAACACGGATGAACAAATTTTGAAGGCCCTGAGGAATCAAAATGGAAACATATTTAGAGACCTCGACAAATCAGATTGCAGAGCCGAAATCCGTTATAGGAAAAAGACGAGGAACCCGCACGCAAGCCACGTGGTCATAAGAGTGTCTCCAAAAGTCTGGAGGCGAATGATTGAGGCAGGAGAAGCTCACATTGACCTCCAAAGGGTCAAAGTAGCGGACCAGTCTCCATTAGTACAGTGCTCTCTCTGCCTTGGCTACGGACATGGTAGACGCTTCTGTAAAGAAGCAAAACCAAAATGTAGCCATTGTGGAGAGGAGCACATGAGAACTGACTGTGCTGGGTGGATGACGGGATCAACACCATCCTGCTGCAACTGTGTACATGCAAAACTCCCAACAGTCGAACATAATGCGTTTAGCCAAGAATGTTCCATTAGACGCAAGTGGGACGCACTCGCCAGAACAAGCATAGCGTATTGCTAAAGTTGTCTCAGTGGAAACCCAAGGCAGGAAAACATCGTTCCCCATAATCCAAGCCAACCTACAAAGGAAACAACTGGCGACCCATGAGCTTATGATCCAGGCTAACGAAAGGAATACTACTCTCGCACTGCTCCAAGAGCCATATGTGGGTGGGACCAGGACAATGAAGGGATACAGAGGTACCAGAACCTTCCAGAGCATTAATAACGGAGACGGAAATGTCAAAGCGGCAATTGTTGTCTTTGACAATAACCTAGACGTCCAATTATGTCCACTACTCACCACGAATAACATCGTCGTGGTGAAAATCCGAACCAAAGCCTGGGAGGTTACTGCTGTATCCCTTTACTTTGAGCCGGACCAACCATTGGAGCGATACTTGGAGCACCTTAAGAAGATAGCAGAAGAAACTGGATCTAGCAGAGTCATTATGGGCGGCGATGTTAACGCGAAGAACACCTGGTGGGGAAGCGACCACATTGACCAGAGAGGGGAGGACATAGCTGGAACACTCGACGAAATCGGCATGCAGGTACTCAACGAAGGAGACACCCCGACGTTCGATACCATAAGAGGGAACCAAAGGTACACTAGCCACATCGACGTCACAGCGTGCACATTCGATCTACTAGACCTGGTGGAAGACTGGAAGGTAGAGGATGATATCGTAAGCTCGGACCACAACAGCATCACATTTAAAATTAGACTTCAAAAAGCAAAGGGCATCAGCGTCCAAAGAACAACACGAATCTATAACACAAAAAAAGTTAATTGGTTGAAATTTCATGAGAAACTGGATCAATTAAAAATAGTCAATAAAATAAATAAAGCTGAAATAGAAAACACAATAGACAAACAAGCATTAGAGCAAAAAATAAAGCATTACACAGAAATAATAACAAAAACATGTACAGAAATTATACCTAAAAAGAAATTAAATGAAAAACTTACCATGCCGTGGTGGTCCGATGAACTCGCCGCGATGAAGGGAGAAGTCAACACCAGGAGACGTAGAATCAAATGCGCTGCACCAGCTCGGAGAGAAAAGGTCGTCACGGAGTACCTGCAAGCAAAGGAAAGATATGAGTGTAAAGCTAAGGAAGCCCAGGTCAAAAGTTGGAAAGAATTCTGTCAGAAACAAGATAAGGAAGGTGTATGGGAAGGTGTCTACAGAGTGATAAATAGAACAGCAAGGAGACAGGAGGATTTGCCCCTAGCAAAATGTGGGGTGGTCATGAACCCAAAGGAGTCAGCAAAACTATTGGCTGAAACATTTTATCCTGAGGACCTAGAAGAGCAAGACAACGCTGACCACCGCCTAACTAGACAGATAGCCGAACAAGTAAATGAGCGGGCTCATGATGAGGAACATGACCCACCATTTACTCTGGATGAACTGACTGCTGCGATGGAAAGCTTTAACCCTAAAAAGGCCCCAGGAGCAGACGGCCTCACTGCAGACATCTGCAGCCAAATAATAAAACGTGACCCAGAAACATTCCTAGCACTGGCAAACAGGTGCCTGGCTCTCTCACACTTTCCCACCATCTGGAAAGAAGCTACCGTAGTAGTACTGAGAAAGCCGGGCAAAGAGGACTATACGAATCCAAAATCGTATAGACCTATAGGCCTGTTGCCGGTGCTGGGAAAAGTACTGGAAAAGTTGGTGGTAGGACGCATCAAATGGCACATAGTCCCCAAACTGAGCCCCCACCAATACGGTTTTATGCCGAAAAAAAGCACCGAAGACTCCCTCTATGACCTTATGCAATACATCCGTGGAAAATTAGCAGAGAAAAAACTAATAACCATGGTATCACTGGACATAGAGGGAGCCTTCGATGGAGCGTGGTGGCCTGCTATCAGGGTTAGACTAGCGGAAGAAAAATGCCCGATTAACATCCGGAAGATCATAGATAGCTACCTAAAAGATCGAATGGTGAAGGTGCGCTATGGTGGCGCGGAATATCCAAAAACCACCAGCAGAGGATGTGTTCAAGGTTCAATAGGCGGACCAATTCTCTGGAATCTTTTGTTGGACCCATTGTTAAAAGGATTGAGGGAGAGAGGAGATTATTGTCAAGCATTCGCGGATGACGTAGTGCTCGTCTTCGATGCGGACACGGCACTCGAGCTGTCCATTCAGGCCAACGCCGCCCTCGCCTACGTTCAGGAGTGGGGTATCAAAAATAAGCTAAAATTTGCGACGCACAAAACGAATGCTATGACCATTACGCGCAAACTTAAGCATGATACACCACACCTGAGCATGGGAGGGGTCGGCGTCGACATGAAGGAAGAAATAAAAATCCTGGGGCTCACAATAGACAGAAAGCTAACCTTTAATGCTCACACTGCAAATGTTTGCAGGAGAGCATTAAACATATACAAGCAATTGTCAAGAGCCGCCAGGATCAGCTGGGGCTTGCATCCGGAAGTAATCCGTATCATTTATACCGCAACTGTGGAACCAGTAATAACATATGCGGCCAGCGTCTGGGCACCAGCAACTAAAAAACTTGGTGTGCAAAAACAGCTAAACACGGTTCAGCGAGGATTTGCCCAGAAGATGACGAGAGCGTACCGAACCGTCTCTCTCAACTCAGCACTGGTGCTGGCCGGGATCCTCCCACTCGACCTCCGAGTTCAAGAGGCAGCTGCCCTATATGAGGCTAGGCGAGGGATTCCACGACCGGCACTAGGAGACAGAGAGGTGGAACGGCTAACACCTTACGCCCAAACAAAGCATCCAGCAGAGCAAATAAGCCTAAAGTTCGAAAGCCTGGTAGACCAGGAACAAGTAGATCTCCACAATAACCAGGACATACGTATTTATACTGACGGCAGCAAGCTTGAGGGTGAGGTTGGAGCAGCTCTGTCCATTTGGAACAGAGAGGCTGAAACCAAAGTCCTGAAGCTCAAGCTGTCGTCATATTGTACCGTCTACCAGGCTGAGCTTCTAGCCATCTGGAAAGCTACAGAGCAAATCTTGAAGCGCCCCGAAAAGAGCTACGGCATTTACAGCGACTCTCGTTCAGCACTGGAAACAGTGGTTAACAGAAATTCCCTTCACCCACTAGCAATGGAGGCTCGCGAAAATCTACGCATGAGCAGACTCCAGAATAGGGACATCTCCCTATTCTGGATCAAAGCCCATGCAGGACTGGAGGGAAATGAACGCGCTGACGAGCTAGCCAAGAAAGCCGCGCTTAACAGAAAGAAGCGACCCGATTACGACTTGTGTCCGGTTTCATTCGTCAAGCGACAGATCCGATTGGAATCGCTGGACGAATGGAACCGGAGATATAAGTCAGGAGAAACAGCTGGAACAACCAAGATGTTTTTCCCGGACGCAATACAGGCATACAGGGTGGTACGTAATTTCGAGCCAACATACTACATGACACAGGTAATGACGGGGCACGGTGGGTTTTCGGAATACTTGCACCGGTTCAAGTGTAAAGAAAGCCCATCGTGCATATGTGAACCTAACGCGGTAGAATCAATAATCCATGTCCTATTTGAATGCCCTGTTTTTTCACTAAAAAGGCAAGACACCGAAATTTCACTTGACTGTAAATTAGAAATAGAGAACCTTAACTACATAATAAGTAAT
>CAUJBF010000017.1:87500-90095 GCA_963082625.1 Pasiphila rectangulata
TCTTGGCCTCTGCGCTGCGCCAATACACCGCCGCCAACACCTCCGCCTCGAGGTCCCACGGCGGCGTACCGGCCAGCACGCACGCCGCCTCAAACGAGACGGTGTGGTACGCTCGGGCCGCCCTGACGGCCATGACCCGCTGCGGACGTCGCAGCAGGGTCCGGTTTTCGGCGTCTAGGGCGTCCGCCCATATTGGCGCTCCGTAGAGTGCCTTGGAGCGAACCACACCGGCATAAAGACGGCGGCACGCCACACTCGGCCCTCCCAAGTTCGGGAGGAGTCTCCCGAGCACTCCGGCAAAGGCTATGATCTTGGGCGCCAATTGCCGGAAGTGCTCCGCGAACCTCCATCTGCCGTCGAGGATGAGGCCTAGATACCTCATCTTCGACTCGACGGCAATGGAGGTTCCGCCCACCACTATCTCCATACCCCGCGGTGGAGATCTCCGAGGTCCGTGGAAGAAGAGGGCCTCGGACTTCTCCAGCGCCACCTCCAGCCCAAGGGTCCTGATCCTGTGGACCACATGGGCAACACCGGCCGTGGCCAAGATGGCCGCCTCTCTATGCGTGCCCCCGCAGGCAGTTACCAGGGTGTCGTCGGCGTAACATACTACACCGACACCGTGTAGGTTCCGCCCGCGGAGCACGTAGTCGTACCCGATGTTCCACAGGAGCGGTCCTAAGACCGAACCCTGTGGAACACCGCACGACATCCGCCTTATCTTCCATTCACCGTCCCGGGCCGGGTACATAACGGCCCGGTCGGTGAAATAACTCGCCACGGAGTCCCTCAAATACCGGGGCACACCATGGTATCTAAGGGACTCCATCACGGTCTCCCAAGGGAGGGTGTTAAAGGCATTTTTAATGTCTAACGACACTGCCAACAACACCCCGCCTTCGGAGACCGCCTCCTCCGCTAACTCACGCACTCTAGCGATAGCGTCCACCGTTGAGCGCCCGTGCCGGAAGCCGAACTGCCAGTCGCTTAGGTTCGGTCCTACCTCCCCCATGTGCTGAGTGAGACGAGCAGCGAGCACACGCTCGAAGAGCTTGCTTGTCTCACTCAGCAGCACGATCGGACGGTAGGCCGACGGGGTATCGGCTGGGCGCCCACTCTTTCTAAGCAGGACCAGCTTTCCGCTTTTCCAGCACTGCGGAAAGTGGCCCCGCGCCAGGCAAGCTGAGAACACGGATCGTATGTGATCTTCAAGCTGCCCGGCCGCCAACACCAGAGCGCGCCCTGGCACGCCGTCCGGTCCGGGTGCCGTGTTTTTTGACCTAAGCCTTAGCACGGCCAGGCCGAACTCGGTCTCCGAGACTCCAGGCACCTCGGTGTCCTCATGGGCTTCCTCCACTCCTGGAGGAGCCATGGGTGGTGGGTGCCATGCCTCCCTGTGAGGGAAGAGAGCTGACACGATTCGCTCTAAGAGCTCCGGCTCCAAGGTCGCCGTGAGAGGAGGGGTCCAGGGACGTAGCTTGCCCGTCACCGCCTTGTAGGGTCTACCCCAAGGGTCGCGGTTGAGGGACTCCAACCACTCTTGCCACGCCGATTCCTTGGCATCTTTAATGGCCGCCTTAAGATCAGAACAGGCGGCCCTGTAGTCGGCGTAGCGGTCCCTCTCGACCTCTTCGTCGCGCACCCTCCTCCGGCGGTAATGGGCGTAACTACGCCGCGTCACAACGCAAGCCCGCCTGAGCTCCCTGAGCCCCGGCCTCCACCAGTACATGCGCCGGGGTGGCGACGACGTCTTGACCCGGGGCATGGAGGCGTCACAGATGCGTGCAAGGGCTTCACCGAGTGCCCCTGCTGCGACGTCTACATCCCCCAGGTCCGAGTCAGCCATCCATGCTTCCACGATGGCCGCCTCCTTCGCCAACTCCGGGTCAATCCCCCTCAGTGACCACCTTGGGCCCTCTCTGGCCCGGGGAGCTGGGGCCTGCCCAGCGGACGCAGAGACGCTAAACCGAATATATCGGTGATCCGATAGCGTCTCTACGTCTACCTCCACCTTCCAATCGAGAACACGGCGCGCCAGGGAAGGCGTTGCGAATGTTAAGTCAACTATTGACCCACCCTGTTGCCGCACGCACGTGTTCTCGATGCCCCTGTTGAGGATGTTGAGGCCTAGGGACGCCGCCCACTCCTCCAACACCTCCCCTCTCACGTCGGTAGCCGGAGAGCCCCACGCCGTTGATTTGGCGTTGAAGTCCCCGGCAACCAACACCGGACTGGGGTGTGCTGTTCCCACCAGAAACCCGACCTCTGCGAGCGTCTGCTCGAAGCTGACCAGGTTACGGTTCGGAGAACAGTACACCCCAATTACCGCCACGCCACAGCCACCACCCACAACGGCCAGCACGCATCCATGACCCTTCGCTACTTTTTCGAAGGGCAGGGAGCCACCGGCCGCCGGAGCATATATGGCTACCGAGTCCTCCCGATCTCCCACCCAGTTAGTACGGGCGGGGATCATGTAGGGCTCGGTAACCACGGCTATTTGTATCAACCACTCTGCCAGGCTCTGGAACAATAGATCCTGTGCTCTGGCACAGTGGTTGATATTCGCCTGGAGGCATCGGATGGCCATCTAAT
>CAUJBF010000018.1:0-18022 GCA_963082625.1 Pasiphila rectangulata
GTACTAGATGACTGATATACTTAATACATTATACTACATAGATAGATATTTTTATTATATAGAAAAACACCCAGAACACCCTGAACAAATATCTGCGGATCGTACAGACATTTGTCCCGAGGCGGGAATCGAACCCGCAACCTCTTGCGTCGCAGGCGGACCTTCGCCCGCTGCGCCACAGTGCTCGTCAATATGAATCATTAATACGCATACCAACGTGCGTGACTGCCCTCTGAGAAATTATGTTACTTCTTATTATGAGATCCAGATATGACCACGCATTGGTAGCCTGCCAGTAGTAACTAGCTGGATCTCTTAATAAGAAGCCGCTATTATAACCCGTTTTCGTAAGGTAACAGTATAGTAAGGGAATCAAATCTTTGCCAGGTTTTGTCTTTGACTCGACTTGCGTGGAACCGTGGAGATGGAGGCCTGGTGACCGGGCCACCAGGCCAGGGAGGCCTCCACGGTACCACGCTAGTCGAGTCAAAGATAAATCCTGGCAAAGTATTGATTCCCGTACCATAGAATACGGGTTATAATAGCGGCGCAAACGCTTTAATTCTGAGCAACGATTGCTAATTTAGCTCTTCAATTTGCGCATCGCCACTTGCTGTTGGGAATCCCCCTAACTGACCCTCAATCATTTGTTTATTCTTATTGTCCCTCTTATTATTGTCCTCTTCTTATTGTCTAGTAGGCAATTCGTAAAAACTTATAATAACTATAACTTATATATGGCAGGTAAAAATAAACAATATTTCTTACAGGATTATCTAGTATCAAAGTAAGCATAGCTTGAGTGATGGGCCCAGATGGTTCATAGAATACTTTATTAGTTTATTAATCAAAAGGTATTAAATCAACTGCGCCTCGGAGGTCGTGATGGGTCTTTAAAAACTAAGGTTCTTAGGTCTTTTAAAATAAAATAGCGCTTGCAGCACGTGATAGAGGTTTAACTCACTAAAATGTAGAGAGTTAATACTCTATCATTGTTTCCTTCTTTCCCATGAGATAAAACTTGTAATTTCACTAAATTCTCGTCCACTTAAGTAATTATAGATATTTTTGTAACAGTAAAGCGAACAAAGCCGCGGGCAAAATACAATTCTAGTGACATGGTTTTTAAACAAGGAAATCATTATAATTATCTAGCACATCAACAATTAAATGTCCATTTACAGTGCATCATCTCTGCGTTAGCGTTGCCTTCCGAGCCCATTCGCGAGAGACGAGATGTCATGGACTCCATGAAGAATGCCTGGGGGGAGATGGTGAAGACCCTTAGTGACGCCGGAGACGCCGTGGTCCACGTCTTCAAGCCCACTGAGAAGAGCACCTTAGACAAAATAGCAGATTCTGTCGTCCATACCTTCACGCCGACCGAGAAAAGCACCCTAGATAAGATGGCAGACGGGCTCAAGAGTCTCACGCAATAACCAGTTGTCACTGCAATCAGTTACGTCGACTGCACACAGCTGATTTTATTATGTCAGCATGGTATCATGTGGATTCATACGAAATTCGCCTCAATTTAGCTTTAAGGTATTCTAATGAATTGGAAAATTGACACAATGTAACTTTGTTAAGAATTTATTAAAATTAAAACTGATACAGCTCAGTTGATTAGCATAAATCAGTGCATTTTTGTTCTAGATAACGTTAATATTACACAACTAGGTCGTTCATACATGGGAATGGCGTTGCGCACATGTCAACTTCATAAATTCCATCCTTATAATTATCTTCTTCTACGTCATAGATCACATCGAGCAGTTTCTCTTTGCTCGGGGATAACGGGGCGGCACTCTCCGGGTAATCCGGCCTCATCCCGTATTCCTCGTCCTTGTGCTTATGACGAGTAGGCAGGATCAGAATACCAGCCCTAATTTCCTTTTCAACGTCTTCATCAGCCGTCAGGTTCATACCCAGCAGACGATTCTTATGCTCTAGGTCTGATATAGTGTACTGGTGCTTCTCTGACCTGTGCCGTTCTCTGATAAACATGCAGTAGGCTATCCACGCGATCACTATGCCAGCCTGTTGGAAACCATATCGTAAGTACCTATGATGATGATGCAATTTAAGGAGAAACAAGAAATGAACTCACCAGAACAAGAGCGCAAATGAAGCCAGCGATGTAGACACCCATATTTATCGATTAATTTTTGAATAGTCAGAGACGAGTGCTGCAAACGAGTTAGATTGGCGCAGTCGCCCGAGATCGGGCCACATGTCGCATTCAATTAATGCCAGTACCTACTTGGAGCTCCTTCGTGGATGATGTCATAACCTTAAATTGGAGGAGCCACAATGATTACAAGGGGGTCTATTTAAATACGGAATCCGGGTAATGCGGGTTCGCAAGTGTCAAGTACGAGTAAGTGCACGTGCACTGAGGTAGTTGGGCACGGCTGTACTACGCTAATAGCGAGTAGGGTCGCCGGTATTACTGCGTTCCATTCATCTCAGTTATTCAGCTCCAATCATGCGTAATGTTTCTGCGTACTTCCAATCGCAATGATGTTATAGTTGTGCAATGCTAATTTTAAACTCACTCAAGCTTTAGCTATTTTTCGCTTGTTCCAGAGAATGACGGACAATTACGGTTCCTTAACAAAACCCGTGTAGAGTAGAACATTGAATTTGATTTTATTTATCTTTTGATTATTATCTTCCGTCAGCGCATTTTTATATTCAATAATCCACGAACAGACCCCCGATCAATATAAGTTGTATTTTACACTACGCAGTTTCTAACCTCTTTTTGAGGTCCCTATGCTATACAAAATATTTATTTTTAATGACGCTTAGATACGTATTGCATTTACGTCATTGAATAGCTAGAAGTATTTTTCCGAGTTTTTACATGTATGTATGGAAATATTTATAAGGTCAAAGAGCAATCTTTTAATAGCGATACTTTAGGTTGAAAAAAATAAACTATTATTTTAAGTTTTCATATTGTATTAAATTTTAGTTTTGGTATACAATAGAGATATATTCATTCATTTATAAAATAAATAATTGTATGTGCTTCCTAACAAGTAGTCGCCTCAATATGGATTTAAAATACAATAGGTACTTTTTGTCGTTGATCGAAAATAATATCTTTGAGGTCAAATGGATTGGTGGCGATCTTGACCCCATTCACAATAGGATACAGTCCAGTCTGTCCCGTTGGTGTTGTAGGTAAAGAATGTTGCCAGCATCTATCTACTGGTGTTATTTACTCTTACAAGTCTTTGTTCCACTTTATCGGACATATAATGGAGCAAGGTTGGGAGTCCACTGCTGAACATAGGCCTCCCTCATGGATCTCTAAGATCATGGGGGAAGGGGGGGGGGGGTGGTTAGCAGATTCTTACTGAATCCACGGGCAAGAGAGTAGGGCCAACATTCTACTGCTGGCACCCCACGGCAGTAATATCCACTGGTATTCTTTCTTTTACTTGCAATGTATGATTATTTGACCATTCATTTTTAGTATATTGAAGTTTTTAGTATATTTGGAAAAGGTGGTTATTGATAGAAATGTCATTTAAAAAGCGAATAATGTAATATAAAAAAAATATTTAAATAGATCTTCTATGTAATTTTGGTGACTTAGATAATACAGGTGGTACTGGTACACTGGGGTACTGGTGAATTAATTTTTCAACACTACGCGGACTAAGTCGCAGACAACAGCTTATTGGATATAATTTGGTAGGTAACAGAAAAAAAGAAATCATAGAAATATAACATTTATTTATCTAACGTATGTACAAAAACTAGTTTAATCTCCGCCTCGTGGGGATGCTGTAAAGAAAAGATTTTTTGTTTTACAAATACATAGTTACTAAACATAGTCAACTACATCTTCTTCCAGAAATAGCCTGCAATGATCCCTGGAGAACATTATAGATTTTATCTAGAAATCCCCTTCCGTCTCTCAAAGGGGAAGCAAAGTACCCTGAGCCGGGACAAATATCATATTCATGCAGAAAGCTTAAAAACATTAAATTTGTTCCGTGGCGAGAATTGAACCCGCAAATCCTCTGCATCTCAATCGACTGTTCGCTCACTGTGACACGAAGGTTGTTAATTATTATATTAACTATCATCCGCAACTGAAAATATTGTGACGGGAATCGAACTTTCTGCGTCTCACAGCTGTTCACTTACTATGTCCCGTAAGTAGTCAATTATTTTGCACACTAACATCCGCAATGAAGATATATTAAGGTTACTTACGGCCTGGTGCATCAACAACGTTAACTGCAATACAAAGAAAACACAGATCAGACAAAGGGAATTACAAAACAAAGGAACATCGCATGTTCCAATTATTTGCTTCCTAGATACGTAATATTTAATTCATTTAAGCGTAACTACTTCTACGAATATTTTCTGCAGTTATACCAATAGCGAACTTAGACGACGCATTAGCGATATTGGCGTCAGGGGGTTTAATTTTTTTCAGTTATTACATATCATTGGTAATTGATATTTTATGTTTGGAATTCATAACGTTTTTTACTTTAAATTGGTAGTTGGTTTACACGATAACTATAATTACAATAAAAAAAAAAACACTAAAACTGCTCTACTTATTTTCTCCGGTTTATGTCTCTAAATTTTCTATACATAGAAGTCAAAATACACCATTATCAAAATGGTGGTTGGTTTTTACATACATATTTACAAATAGTTTTTATTTTAAATGTAAATAACTATTTTGGCGACTTTTCATTTCAAGCTAGCTGTCGCTGTTTTGTATGCAGGCGGCCTCAGTCCGATATTTACCATTTGGTTACGCCGACAGCATTGCGAGCGTAACTTAATTTAAACGTTAGATAAACGACATTGCATAGTTAATTATCTATAGGTAAACTAAGGGTTGGTTTACTTTTCTGGGAATTTTGTGTAATCCCATATTGGGCTATTACGCGATGTTCCTACGTGTCCGTGTGTGCGTACACTATAATCCACACGACGGATATTTTGCTGCGTATGCACTCTGCATTTTTTCTAATGTCGGTCACCTTGACAAGACTAGTTGTAATCAAGACGCCTCGCTGGTCGGTCGCACGCAACTCAATTATATTTCCCGCATGTGTCCCCGTCGCGATTCGTTCTTTGGAATCGTGGGACACTTATTACCGAGTCCCATAATATATTTGGGAAAGGTCGCATTACCACAAAATAGTTGCCAGCCAAAGGAATTCGCCTCTCTGTGTAGTGAAGTGAAAGGATTCCCGCGCAGCCCTGGACCCTCAGAGATTGCTGGACTTGCCAGGTTAGTAAGCCTTCCTAATTACCTAGTGATTTTAGCCTGTGCAACGTCGTTATAATTACTATACGCATCTTTGAGAAACCTAGAATTATTGGATTTCAGCCAGTCCATCCCACCTTGGGAAACGCTTATTAACCAAATGATATAATCGGTTAGCTTTATGGTCTATCGTACCATGCATCGCGGCATGCGGCCGGTTATATCTTCCATATATTTGACATTATTCCCCGGCTTGAAAGGTCCTAATCTTTCAAAACAAAAAAGAGGAAACAACAATTAACAATTGCATATTATCATCATGAAAACTCTACCTTATGAAAGAAACTAAATTTATGAAGGAATTTTATAAACTAGTTAATAAATTTAATTAAACCTAACTTCTGCATTATAAAAATTAGATACCAAAACTTATTGTGTTGGCAAAGGGCACAACTTAACTGTTGGCCGTTGAAAAAACCCACTCTGAGTCTTGATCGTTGCGACTCTAACTACCCCGTTCTTATCCGGATAGACTTCAGTCACTAAGCCTATCGGCCAATGTAGAGGCATAACGTTGTCCTGCATAGAAACAACAACCATACCAGTCCGTAAAGGATTAGCAGGTGTGTTCCATTTAGAATGAACAAGTTGATCATTTAGTTCCTGTCGCGAAATAAGATGTAAGCGCGGTTCAGTTACCTCGCGAGCAGGGAAAAAGACGAGTGGTTTCGTGTTAAGAAAATGTGCAGGAGTTAATGCGGCGGGTTCTGACGGATCGGAGCTAAGCGCGTAGAGCGGTCGCGAGTTATCATCCGCCAGTTCCTTTTCCCAATATGTGCTATATTCATGCGATAAGAATTGGTAGAGTTCACGAAGATGCGATTTTAAATCGGATTCAAAATGAATTCGTTGAACAGTTCGCCACACAACTGATTCAGCAAAGTTCAAATCGAGCGCGGTTATTGGGCCTATAGGAAGCCGCTTTAGAAATTTGTAAACAAAGCAAATTGTTTTCAAGTATTTTTTCCAGGAGGGAAACCTATTGGAGAGGTTATACAGAATGTCTTCGGCAGGAGAATTCACCTTTGACATTGCCGGCGATAAAGCAGGTAGAGCCACTGGCTTCATTTCGGGAAGCTCTTGCGTCTCACCTGGAACGAATGGTTTTATAGGCCATTTGTGGCGGGGTAGTTTGAGCCAGGGCGGTCCAGTCAACCACAGTGGATGATGGATAAGCTGGGCTGGCGTCAAACCGCGGGAAAGACAATCACTAGGATTATCTGATCCTTTTACATGGAAGAAGTGTTTTGCCGAGAGATTTTCGTGAATCTTGGCTATGCGATTGGCCACAAACGTGTGCCAGCGATGTGGCGAAGAGTGGATCCAACTCAAAGTTACCGTTGAGTCTGAAAATGCTACGACAGCCTCAATGGCGTATCGGGAGGAATAAAGATCAAAAACTCGCTTTATCAAAGTTGATAAAAGCAATGCGGCGCATAGCTCCAGACGAGCCAGCGAAATAACTTTAAGAGGAGCGACCTTGGACTTTGCACATACTAGCGAGATGGTTATGTCTCCATCTGGTTTAACTACGTGGGCGTAGACAGCACCACCGTAGGCTTTCTCGCTAGCGTCTGCAAACCCAACTAATGAAACTTTACAGTTTTCAATTACGCCAATGTGGCGTGTGAATTTAAGCTGCGAAATATGCGGCAGTTCATCTTGAAACTGCTGCCACAGACGAACTATGCGGTTGGGTGGGACATCATCCCATCCAATTTTTACAAGCCAAAGATCTTTGATCAATAGCTTGGCGTACAAGATCATGGGCGCGACTAAACCCAGAACATCGAAGAGGCGAGCGATAGACGACAGAATATTTCTCTTCGTGCAAGGGCGATTGTCAGAATTGACTTGGAATGCGAAATAGTCTTCGTCGGGAAACCAACGAAGCCCAAGAACCTTTAGAGTCGGATCCTTACTTAGATCGACACTGTGCGCGAGCCGCAGTGACTCGGGAATAGCCTGAAGAACCTCAGGGCTATTACTTGACCATTTAGTCAACTCAAAATCACCAAGTGAAAACAACTTAATCAGTTGGTGAGCGGAATCTATTGCTAGCGCAATGCTAGGAATAGAACTAGCGATATCATCGATATAAATATCTCTATTTAGAATCTCGCTTGCGAGAGGACAATTTTGACCCTCATCCTTACACAATTGTTGAATGGTGCGGATGGCGACAAAGGGCGAGCATTTGAACCCAAAGGGAAGAACGGAAAATTGCAGAATTTGCAATTCCTCGTCTTCGTGAAAGCGATATAGTATACGCTGAAGAGGACGATTTTCAGGACGTACTGAAATTCTGAGGTACATAGCTTTAACATCAGCCGTTATAGCTACAGCGTAGAATCTTAAATTCAAAAGAATATTAAAAAGGTCCGACTGAAGAACTGGACCTGCGTAGAGAATATCATTTAGTGATGTACCATTGGCTGTCTTCGCGCTCGCATCAAGAACCACGCGTAACTTGGTGGTTGCCTTGTCTTCGCGAATTACAGCATGGTGCGGGATGTAGTAAGATACCTCGCCAGGAATAATTCCTTGCACAAGGGAAACGTAATTATTTTTTAGATAATCTCTTATGACGTCATCATAGAGTAATTTGACGTTAGGATGCGATTTAAGTTTTCGTTCGAGGCTAATAAATCTACGACGTGCAATTTCGAAAGAATTACCTAACGCCGATGCGTCTGTCTTCAATGGCAAAGCAACGACATACTTGCCAGATTGGGTGCGAGTAGTGGTGGAACAATAAAACTGTTCACAGTATTTATCATCCACGCTAGTGATAGAAGAGGGTTGAACTTCCTCTATCTCCCAAAACTTGCGCAAGTCGCAGCTTTCCAAAGGGGAAGTAGCGAAAAACGACAGGGTGGCTTTCGGACGTTCTAAGACAGGTGCGTCTCCCATTAATATATAGCCAAGCACTGTCTCTAATGCGTCTGGACATCCCGCGGTAGAAGATACATGACCTGGTTGCAATAACTTAGCAAAAAGTTTTACTCCTAACAGAATGTCAATATTCCCCGGCGTAGCCCAAGTATCGTCGGCAAGTAGCCTCGAATCAATGTGATTGAAGTTAGCGACATCTATCGGGCATAACGGGAGCTGACCCGTTATCTCGTCGAGAACCAGAGCGTCGATGTTGTACTTGGGTTGCACACGGAAACGCGAACTAAATTTGAGTTCAACTGAACCTCGTACTGGTTGAGAGGTACCACCAATACCTTTGACGGTAACCACCGAATCCTCGCGGATAGGTAACCCGAGCTTACGACAGCATCGAGTAGTTATATAGTTCTTCTGGGAACCTGGGTCCAGAAGACAGCGAATAACAGCATCCTTGCCCTTCCTACCTACCACTAATACCTTCGCAGTAGCTAGCACTTCAGTAGTGCGAGACGACCTTTGAACCGTGGCTGAGTGCGTGCAAAAAGAAACCCGTTCCTGCGATGGCTCAGGTTCTTCGGCACTAGTAGCCGGTGCGGTGATGACACTAGCAGCTGGTTTCTGTGGCCTTTGTTCGAAATGCAACAAGGAATGATGTTTACCCTGGCACTTCTTACAAGTGGCAGAAGACTGACATTTAGACGCTGTATGCTGCGCACTAAGGCAGTTGACACACATATTGTGTTCCTTAATGAATTTAAATCTGTCATTCGCGTTTAATTTTAAAAAGGCACTGCACTTATATAAGTGGATATGCGATGAATGACAGAGCGAACATTTAGGCGATGTAGATACATGCGCCCTAGAAGACGTAGCAGACGCCGCACTGGCGCCACTGCGGCCGGCGGTCGACTTTTCAGCATTCGACGGCGCGGTGCGATATAATATTTTTATTTGTTCGCGTACAAACTTTACGAAGTAATTATAATCTACCTCTTGAGGATCTTTCAAATTGCGAAGCGACATTTCGTAGTGTTTTGCGATGTCGGAGTCTAATAACTTAAGACCCGCGTACGTGAAAATAAAATCATCCATGTTATCTATTTTCAATTGCTTGAGTCCTGCCACAATTGCAGTGAATTTATCAAATACCTGTTCAACATTAGCAGGCGAAGTACCAACTGATTTTATAGAAAACAGCTGATTGAGATAACTAACCGCTAATGCGCGCGTGTCATGATATTTTGCGATAAGCGCGTCCCAGATTACGCGATAGTTCTCTGCAGCGGGCACAATACCGGCTGCTAGACTTTGAGCCTTGCCCTTGAGATGACTTAGTAAATAGTGAATACGATCCGAGTCCGATAAATCGGGATTTAAATGTATTACACGTTTGAATGTTTCATAGAAAAACGGAAAAGTTTGAATGTCGCCCTCAAAGGTAGGCAGTTCGATTCTCGGTATTTTGATATGACATAACCCTGAACTTGAACCGAGTTTACTACTCGTCGAATTAGTACTACTCATAGCATAATCCTTAGTAGGGGGAGCTGGGGTCAATGAACTCAATACATTTTTAATTTCGCACGAAAGATCGTCAAAGGCCGACAACGTGTTGTAATTAACCTCATAGTCGGGATTAATTTTCATTGACAAAATATTTATATTATCAATTGTAGTTATAATTTCGTTTCTAATTTGATCGACTGTTCTGGCTTTCGCAATGAAAGTATTTCTCGACCTTTCGTCATTGAGATTTGAAATTAAATCATATATTTTTTGAACGCGACCAAAATATGAAGCACATTTGCCTTCGTAAAGTTTAAGTTTGTTATTTAAGTCTTCCATGTTAAACTAAAAATTTGTGTTTAAAAATAAAAAAAATAAAAACTTTAATATAAAATTGGTACGGAACCACTTATCCGTCCAAGCGAAATTCCAGCCTAAGCTAATGGATGCAAAACAAAGTATTAAATATTTATATTTTTTAAAAAAACAAAAGATAGGTAGGTACGGAACCAATTTTCCAATCATGCGAAACCCTAGCGTGTGTTCAATACGACACGACAATGGCGAAATCGAAAAATAAAAAAAAAGCTTGTAAAAACAAACGGTACTTATATGATTTATATATGGTATATAGAACGGAACTCTATTTCAAGCAATAAAGCGGACGTACAATACGACGCGACACACGGGTAAAACAAAAAATAAATAGGTGTGGAACTATTTTCCCGACCATGCGGAACCCTAGCGAACGTGCAATACGACGCGTAAGGATAAAACAAATAAATACCTATCCTACCAGCAGCGTTAGTAAGTATAGATAGGCACTAACTGACCAAGCTGGCACGATATAGGAACAGTATAGATAGCACGAGCGTAATTGCTGTGCATGCGAAATAATAGGTACTTATGAACGTAAGAGTGAGAAATAATTTATCTTGTCTTAAGAACAAACAACCTAGTAAATAAGTTACTTCAGAACCTACTAAAATTCTTCAATAAATGCGGTGTGGACTGTAATATTTTTGCGATGTAAATAAATAAACTCAATGTTTAGTTATTAGGTTAAAAATAAACCAACAAGATGTTATAGTGGCGATCCTTACTTGGATTCGCTAGCAAAGTTAACCAGACCAATCTTTGTGCCACGAAACTTTCCACGAAACCACCGTCAATTAAATAAAATAATGAAAAATTAGCGTAATTAACGCAATTTAACGTAAAATCTATTTCACAACATGAAACACTAAAGTAGTAAATAACTTATACACACCTATTTGTGAATCAGTTAGGAAAAATGCGAATTTAAATAATTTTATAACGGGACTTCGTGTACAAGTGCGGACACACAATGGACCTTACATGTAACGCAATAAGGACGAGTTTCCTATGATGATGATATGCAATTACACGTGGTAATAAACCCAAAATTTTAGATTTCTATCCGGTTCGTGAGGACCAAATATATGGAAGATATAACCGGCCGCATGCCGCGATGCATGGTACGATAGACCATAAAGCTAACCGATTATATCATTTGGTTAATAAGCGTTTCCCAAGGTGGGATGGACTGGCTGAAATCCAATAATTCTAGGTTTCTCAAAGATGCGTATAGTAATTATAACGACGTTGCACAGGCTAAAATCACTAGGTAATTAGGAAGGCTTACTAACCTGGCAAGTCCAGCAATCTCTGAGGGTCCAGGGCTGCGCGGGAATCCTTTCACTTCACTACACAGAGAGGCGAATTCCTTTGGCTGGCAACTATTTTGTGGTAATGCGACCTTTCCCAAATATATTATGGGACTCGGTAATAAGTGTCCCACGATTCCAAAGAACGAATCGCGACGGGGACACATGCGGGAAATATAATTGAGTTGCGTGCGACCGACCAGCGAGGCGTCTTGATTACAACTAGTCTTGTCAAGGTGACCGACATTAGAAAAAATGCAGAGTGCATACGCAGCAAAATATCCGTCGTGTGGATTATAGTGTACGCACACACGGACACGTAGGAACATCGCGTAATAGCCCAATATGGGATTACACAAAATTCCCAGAAAAGTAAACCAACCCTTAGTTTACCTATAGATAATTAACTATGCAATGTCGTTTATCTAACGTTTAAATTAAGTTACGCTCGCAATGCTGTCGGCGTAACCAATATATACTTAATATAATAATAATATAATATAATAATAATATAGTAATTATAACCAATTACATTTAAATAAGAGTATGGCGCATAGGGCGAATATGTTTAGATAAGCTTAGCAGGTAAACAACTAACGTAATACATTAGTTGTTTAGTTTAACGTAAACAACTTGATCTTGTGTCTTGCTTGAATGAAAACAAGTCTTACACTGTTCGTCGTACAGAATACACGCGTTTTATTTGGTGCCCTTCTGATATAGGTAACTTCTACCATACTACACCTAAGTGGTTTAACAAACCCACACTAAATATATTGCCACAAGAGTTTATTCATTAGTTAGGCCTTATAAAAATGATAATTTACAAAAGAAAAACAAAACACATTGAAATTGAATAAAGCCAATTTAAGCTCTTATTCGTTCGCTTCGGAGAACTTTTGTTTCCGAGTGAGGGAAAGAAGCAAGAAAGAAACCTGTAACTTGTAGGTGCATAGTTTCAGCATGATCAGTTTGTTAATTTTTGCTTATAGACGTAAGAAACATCCAAACAAACTTTTAGAATTAAATATTAGTGGGATATTCCGTGTACCTACTGAGCCGAGTATATAAATACTCCTTTCAAGTTCATGTAGCCTTATTTTATTTGAAACAAAGTTATACTTGAAAAGACAGCATAAACACAACAGTTCGATACAAAATTGTCTTTATGAGTTAAATAAATAGTCCAAATTTTACTTTTTGACATAAAACAATAAAATAATGTTATAAGGCGCGCCACTATTCAAGATTAAACATTGCTCTTTTAGTAAATTTTATTTTATGATCAAAATTAGGTTTGCTTCTTCTTAAACAATTTTTTTTCGTGGCGAGATTGAAACCAACGAGATTGAAACTGAAATTGGGTTATTTGCCTTGCCTTAGAGTACCTATCTACTTATTTAACTGCGCCTTACGCAAAATTAAGAGCAAGCACTGGATCTGTGGACGCGATCACAACACATTATTTACTATATTGGATTAACGGGTATTTATCGCGTAATATAAAAAAGGTAATTACGGATAATAATAAAGGTAATTACGCGATAAATACCCGTTAATCCAATATAGTAAAATATCTTATATTATCAATTAGGGCGTTCAGATTATATAATATTACTATGCATACGTGGCTGCAAAAGATATTAGTTTATTTTATTACTATGATTTTATTTCACTTAAATTAAGTAATGGCCGTGGGGTGCCGGCAGAATAATGTTGCCCCTCCTTTCATGCCCGTGGATGCAAGGAGCCTGCTAAGGTATACCTCCGGAAGATGGGCAGCAGCGTCTTTCCGTGTATCAACATCCCGTACTGCGCTCGCCAATCCGCCTGCCAAGCGTGGTGAGTATGGCAACTACCCCTCATGGAGATCCATGAGGGAGGCCTGTTCAGTAGTGGACTTTTTACGACTGGAATGATGATGATGATGAAGTAATGGATACATTATAGATAAACGTTTTTGTAAGTTTTGTAAATATATATTTTGTACGTTATTTTCTAGCGGGTTACATGTTGCCGAGTGGTATGCACCTCCGACTTTTGATCCAAAGGTCCGAACACCGTCCTATGGATTTTTCTCTTTTGGTAAAATTATGTGCAAAATTATCACGTGCTTAATTAAAGGCGAGGGAAAACGTTAGAAAATTAAACGTATTGACCTGATTTTCTCTGACCAATAGCCGAATAAGCTGGGAGAATGGTTTATGTAGATGCGGGGCAAGTCTAATCCATCTAACAGTGTCCCAGGCACTGCAGCGCCCTGTACAGCATATTATACCAGTCACTGACGCTGTATAAATCGCATAATAGATGCGAAGGAACTTACTATCTACTATTAACTAGATAGAATATTTACGTACCTGGCCCTGGTCCATCAGCAACTTGAACTGCAAAAACAAGATCTATTATTAGATATTATGTCAATACAGAATGTATTATAATATGTGTACTAAAATGAAAGGTGGTAAGGTGGTAATTCTAACTACCCCAAGAAACAATTTTATTTCTAAGATATTTCGGGATTCAGTGATTTTCTTTGCGAAAGTTTTCACTTCAACAGGTGATTACACGATAATAGCAACCTTAACGCCAGCTGATTCTTGACAGGGTCGTTGACATCAGCAAAGAGTTGCCGTACAGATACACATAAAAAAACAACCGTACAAATAAAAATTCCTAAAACCAGAAAGAGGTTTTTTTTAAAAAAAAATATTATGACCTCAGGATCATCGTCACATCACAAGAAATATTATAAAAATAAAAATACTAATCACTTAGGTACCCATTGGTTAATTTAGTCTGTCAGATAGATAATAAAAATATAATAGACGGGTTTTCGGGTTTAGATGAAAAGCACCGAATCTTGGAAGGTCGTAAAACAAAACTTGAAGCTTGGGTCAGAATCGTCCCTTTTTGTGTTTATATAATTTATATCTTGTAAACTAGATAAGTAGCTTGAGTCGAAAGTAACTTCTTAGGGTAGAAAAGATTCATCATCATCATCATTTCAGCCGTAAAACGTCCACTACTGAACTAAGGCCTCCCTCATGGATCTCCATGAGGGGTAGTTGCCATACTCACCACGCTTGGCAGGCGGGTTGGTGAGCGCAGTATGGGATGTTGATATACGGAAAGACGCTGCTGCCCATCTTCCGGAGGTGTCCCTTAGCAGGCTCATACTGCATTCACGGGTAGGAGAGGAGGGGTAACATTCTACTGCCGGCACCCCACGGCTAGAAAAGATTATTACCTATATAATTGGGAAAGGAAGCTAATATTATAAATGAGAACGTGAGTTTGTTTATCACGCATTTATGTCATAAGATATGTAAATGTGTAACATACCTCCTCCAGCACCGTTGTTATCAACGACGTTCACTGAAAACATAAATGTTAATATTATAAATAAAGTGTGGGTGGGGCAAGCCGTGGGGTGCCGGCAGTAGAATGATACCCCTCCTCTCATGCCCATGGATGCAGTAAGAGCCTGCTAAGGGATACCTCCGGAAGATGGGCAGCAGCGTCTATCCGTGTATCAACATCCCATACTGCGCTCACCAACCCGCCTGCCAAGCGTGGTGAGTATGGCAACTACCCCTCATGGAGATCCATGAGGGAGGCCTGTGTTCATCAGTGGACGTTTTATGGCTGAAATTAATGAATGGGTGGAGCAAAGGGGTGGAGTTGGGGATGGTATTGCCCTACCATCGGATGATATATAGGGTGAAATTTAGATTTCATCATCATCATAATTGTCAGCTTGAACCGACCCACTGTTGGGTATAAGCCTCTTTTCCCAAACGCGAAACAGTTCTTAGCTGGGCCTTTTAAATCCAGGTATCCCTGTATGGCAGTTATCTTTAAAATTAAATATTTTTTTTTAAAGGGGTATTAACGTGCCCAAAGTGCTCTCGTACCTTCTCTTATAAGATTGGGTACACAAGTCACCTTAGAGCACATGAAAGGGTAGAAAACCAGAACCCTCCTGTGAGACTTCTTATCTGAATACTCAGTCGCCATGGCCGAAATCGGCTAGGAAACATCATCATCATCTTTAAAATTATATATTTATCTCTATACTTTAGATTTATAATCCGTTATTTATTTATTTATTTATATCAGTTGCCTGCTGCACTTACAGCCGACGCCAACGCGTGCAGCAGGTTATTGTAAGTACACATTACATACACTTAAGTTATGTTTTTTAAGTACCTAATTTACACTATTAATATTTAAATGAAGGAATATTTAAGAACAAACTTACCTCCGGCGGGGTTGCTGTTGTCAACGGTGCTCACTGCGAAATAATATATACATATCTTTATTAAAACAGAGTGTATTATATATAACATGTGTGTATTAACCACAAATTGGGGGTTCAGTCGCTGAAAACAAGTAGTTTTAAAATGAAAAAACATCAGGAATTCTTATTTTTTCCTTTTACTTAGTTATTTTATTTGTTGATTATTTTTATTTATAAATAAATTATATGTAATGTTAAAATCTTGAGGTCATAATCGTTTTTTATTTTTTTTATTTTGTCATGTGTACCTACCATAGTTAGATGTGCCCTGACACCAAAAAATGTGGCATTGTCTTTATATACATATGTGTTTACAATAATGCCGACGCACGCACATTGGTTTTGCTAATAAACCAAACTGTTATTGTTACCATTTCATGTTTAATCATATTGGCCGTGGGTTAACGGCAGTAGATTGTTACCCCTCCTCTCATGCCCGTGGAAGCAGTAAGAGCCTGCTAAGGGACCTCCGGAAGATGGGCAGCAGCGTCTTTCCGTGTAACAACATCCCGTACTGCGCTCGCCAACCCGCCTGCCAAGCGTGGTGAGTATGGCAACTACTGGAGATCCATGAGGGAAAAAATAACATTCACCACGTCCAGCCAAATCTGTGTGTAAAAAAGTGAGGTGCATTAATTCCAAATAGTCATTTGGAATGAATCATTTGAATGAACACGAAATGAGTGAACACGGTCGTGTTCACTCATTTCGTGTGGCAACAAAACGTCTCATTCCGGTAATGGTGTATCTAACAATATAAAACTTTGCTACCGCAGGTTGATTACGAATTTCACGACAGGTTTGTCGTGTCAAACGTATTGACGTTTGACAGAGGTGATTTTCCGCCTGTTGCAAACCTGTCGCGAGATTCCTCTTCAGTCCCCCAACTTCACCTAATGTGGGATACGGCATGATGAATAAAGCCTTTTGACCTTTTTGTGTGGCCTTAGTGTCCAAATAAATTAACACTATTTGACTTTGACTTAGATTTATCAGTGTTTTTTATAATATTACCTTGAGGTTTCGCCGAAGCAACGGCGACCATTGCAATAAGGACGAGAATAAACTGAAAATAAAATAAATATATTATAAATAAAACTTTAGGCGTCGTGGGCAGTAGAATTTTGCTCCTCTAACTCCCGTGTTCCCGAGTAAGAATCTACCAAGGGATACCTCTGGAAGATGGTCAACAGCTTCTTTCCGTGTGTCAACATACCGTACTGCGCTCGTTAACTTGCCTACGTGCGTGGTGAGTATTTAATAAAATCCACAGTCCTCAATCTACATTATCCTAAATTACATATTATATCCTACGACCAATAATGGATTTACATTATATACATATAAGAAAAAAATTAAGCAGACAGTTAAAGCAAACTAAAATTAATGTTAAAAATCGAAACAAAAGTACTTAGGCTGAAAATAAATCCAGTTAAAAAGTATATATTAAAACAGTTTTTAAGAAAACTAGTATTCAATACCTAACAATTTACTATGAAAAAATAAATAAATAATAATAACAAATATACATATATAAACTATTAGAAATATAGAATGAAAACAGCCCTTCCAGATCTTAGAGATTCATGCGTCAGGCCTTTATCCAGCAGTGGAAGTCCTACGACTCAACACGTAGGAAATAACAAATCTAAGTAAATTAAAAATATAGATACTTAAGTACAATACAAAAATATATCCTAGTCGTGCATATACAATAAGTAATAAGTAGATAGCAATCCATCACTTATTGCTTGTGGTTGTAAACGTAAACATAAAATCCAGTTAATTAAGGTAGGTACCAACTTGTGGCTCCCAGACCACATATTTGACGTTTGATAATTTGTGAAACGGTTATGGCTTGTGGTTGAAAACTTATGCAAAAAATCAGCTAATTATGGAAGGTAGCAGTGGCTTCCAGACGATAATTTTAATGATTAACAACGATTTTGAATAAAACTACATTTATCATAATATAACATAATATTAAATGAGTAAACTTATTCATTTATATACATATAGGTAATGATAGGTTTAAACAAAATAAAAAATGAAAGATAGACGTACACAAAAAAGGCTGACAAGAATGAAGGCAGGATTATAATTCAGAAATATCACTTTAAAAATTAACGTGAGATATTGTAACGTCGAAGATTATTCCGACGGTGTTGTGTCGGCCCGACGCGCGGACGGGCATTCAATCCCTTGATGATGATTTTCTTGAAAAATCGAAACGTGTCGGAATAATCTTCGACGTTACAATACTACGTGAGTAATTCCCGTTTTTACAAAATGAACAGAAATATCACAATATGC
>CAUJBF010000019.1:5000-10000 GCA_963082625.1 Pasiphila rectangulata
GCTTAGACCGACATCGAACGGGTCGCGATGTATTACTAAGGGAGAAGTGCACGCCGTCCGCGAACGTAGTAACCACCAACCCCGTGCCGAACGGCCGAAACCGACGACATCGAGAGCGTGCAGCCACGCCGCGGAATAACGATGAATCTCCCCGTTCGTTCATTCGAGTTTCGCAGGTTTACCCCTGAGCGGTTTCACGTACTGTTGAACTCTCTCTTCAAAGTTCTTTTCAACTTTCCCTCACGGTACTTGTTCGCTATCGGTCTCGCGGTAATATTTAGCCTTAGATGGAGTTTACCACCCACTTAGGGCTGCACTCTCAAGCAACCCGACTCTGAGGAGAGTCCCTCTCGCCGCCGTCCTCCGTCGCTACGGGCCTGGCACCCTCTATGGGAAATGGGCCCCGTTCAAGACGAACTTGGACAGGAGTGGACGACGACAAGAAAGCGGAACCTCCCGAACACCACATCTCCCGACGCCGTTACAACGTCGGGATTCAGTGCTGGGCTCTTTCCTGTTCGCTCGCCGCTACTAAGGAAATCCTAGTTAGTTTCTTTTCCTCCGCTTACTAATATGCTTAAATTCGGCGGGTAATCCTCCCTGATCTGAGGCCAACGTATAAAAAGGGGAGGCAGACACGATATCCGGTTAGAGACGCGCGCGAGTTAACGCGCCCGCTCTTCGGACGTCGAGTCCGCCTACACCGGCGACACGACTGAAAGATCCACACATGGAACACCGTTTATGGTCTTGAACGAAACGTTCAGCATGCCAGGATTAGGTTATACAACACAACGCTCAGCGCGAGATGCACATCGTGTGTGTTGCAAATATAAATCTTGAACGCGAACACTTCGTAAAAGCGACGTTTCGATAGGATCGTAAATTTTCAACGTGTAAACGAATTTTTAAACGGACCCGTCGCAAAACAAGTTTTGCAATGAGAACCGTCAATTGCGTAACAAGACGCAGTGTGGTTTTGTATTTATGCAGCCGGCCCTCAGACAGGAGTGGTCCTGGATGTGTATCCACGGACCGCAATGTGCGTTCGAAATGTCGATGTTCAAATGTGTCCTGCAGTTCACACTATGACGCGCAGTTAACTGCGTTCTTCATCGACCCGCGAGCCAAGTGATCCACCGTCCAGGGTAATAGTTTTGTGTTGTGCATTTTTATATAAAAATAAAAAAAATTACTTAGAACGAGAGCTAGGTAAGTAAACATATACGAACGAAGCTCTACACTCTAAACCGTGTGGGACAATTTGTTTAGTTAACGAGCACGCTGCGAACGCCTTACGAACTCGGGGTGCGGATTTTTCACCCGTCCAAATTCATATGTGGCGCGAGCGTGACGTGAGATATATTATATGTGTATATAATATAACTCTGCGACACAGTTTATGAAAGTTTTGTTATAACTTTGGATTGGTATCATATGAGAGTATTGTACGCAAATATATAATATATCTGGCACAAGACACACACGTTAATGATCCTTCCGCAGGTTCCCCTACGGAAACCTTGTTACGACTTTTACTTCCTCTAAATGATCAAGTTTGGTCAACTTCCCAACGACGCCAACGGCCGTGAAGCCACCGCGTGTCGGTCCGAAGACCTCACTAAATCATTCAATCGGTAGTAGCGACGGGCGGTGTGTACAAAGGGCAGGGACGTAATCAACGCGAGCTTATGACTCGCGCTTACTAGGAATTCCTCGTTTATGGGGGATAATTGCAAACCCCAATCCCCAGCACGAAGGAGTTTCAACGGGTTGCCCGGGCCTTTAGGCCAGGGAGAACATGTTGATTCCTTCAGTGTAGCGCGCGTGCGGCCCAGGACATCTAAGGGCATCACAGACCTGTTATTGCTCAATCTCGTGCGGCTCGAAACCGCCGGTCCCTCTAAGAAGAATTTTAATACGTCGCCAGTGAGTTGCTTGACCGAAGCCATGCACCATGAAATGACGACGCCTATTTAGCAGGCTAGAGTCTCGTTCGTTACCGGAATTAACCAGACAAATCGCTCCACCAACTAAGAACGGCCATGCACCACCACCCACCGAATCAAGAAAGAGCTGTTAATCTGTCAATCCTTCCGGTGTCCGGGCCTGGTGAGATTTCCCGTGTTGAGTCAAATTAAGCCGCAGGCTCCACTCCTGGTGGTGCCCTTCCGTCAATTCCTTTAAGTTTCAGCTTTGCAACCATACTCCCCCCGGAGTCCAAAATCTTTGGTTTCCCGGAAGCTGCCCGCCGAGCCATTGTAGTAACGTCGGCGGATCGCTAGATGACATATTTACGGTTAGAACTAGGGCGGTATCTAATCGCCTTCGAACCTCTAACTTTCGTTCTTGATTGATGAAAACACCTTTGGCAAATGCTTTCGCTGATGTTCGTCTTGCGACGATCCAAGAATTTCACCTCTAACGTCGCAATACGAATGCCCCCAGTTATCCCTATTAATCATTACCTCGGAGTTCTGAAAACCAACAAAATAGAACCGAGATCATATTCTATTATTCCATGCACGAAATATTCAAGCAGCATTTTGAGCCCGCTTTGAGCACTCTAATTTGTTCAAAGTAAAATTGTCGGCCCACCTCGACACTCAATAAAGAGCACCGCGATAGGATTTTGATATTGAACGGGCGTGTTACCGCCCGCTCACCGACGATATGCTCCGCAAACGTGTCAGTATCACCGCGGATGCGGTGCACCGACAGCGCGGCGCACAAATGCAACTACGAGCTTTTTAACCGCAACAATTTTAGTATACGCTATTGGAGCTGGAATTACCGCGGCTGCTGGCACCAGACTTGCCCTCCAATTGTTCCTCGTTAAAATATTTAAAGTGTACTCATTCCGATTACGAGGCCTCGTAAGAGTCCCGTATCGTTATTTTTCGTCACTACCTCCCCGTGCCGGGAGTGGGTAATTTGCGCGCCTGCTGCCTTCCTTGGATGTGGTAGCCGTTTCTCAGGCTCCCTCTCCGGAATCGAACCCTGATTCCCCGTTACCCGTGACAACCATGGTAGTCGCAGAAACTACCATCGAAAGTTGATAAGGCAGACATTTGAAAGATGCGTCGCCGGTACTGGACCGTGCGATCGGCAAAAGTTATCCAGATTCATCAAAATTAACGACTTCGGACGCGAGGCCCTCCGTCGATTGGTTTTGATCTAATAAAAGCACTCATCCCATCACTGGTCAGAGTTCTGATTGCATGTATTAGCTCTAGAATTACCACAGTTATCCAAGTAACTGAGTAAGATCTAAGGAACCAAAACTGATATATTGAGCCATTCGCGGTATCGCCTTAATACGGCTTGCACTGAGACATGCATGGCTTAATCTTTGAGACAAGCATATAACTACTGGCAGGATCAACCAGGGAGCTAACTATTCTCGTTATTGTGCAGTGTTTGCTGTAAACACTGCATTAACTAGATATAGAGAGCGATTTTTCATTTGTTGTGCGGGACAACACACTATACTCACGACATATATAAGTCGCGTTTCATTGAACTTTCCTTTCGGGTCACATCCACGTTTTATATTGATAAACGGTTCAGTGTGCGATCGGTGAATCGACGATCACGCCCGGAGCGTAGAGAGACCTGAGCTCATGGCCGCATGTTTGCGCGTGGATCTATCTCAGCCACACTGCTTTAACAGCTTAAACTCACTTGAACATAAACATGTTTTCCACATATTATAAACGTAAACGCATTACAGGAGGCGAGAATCTGGTAGAATCCAAGCGCACTATGCCACAGTACGACTGGCGCGCATGGATTATTACGTATAAAAACACAGCATTATAAATAAAATATATCACTTGGATATCTCTTATTATTATTTTTTTTGTTGACGCAAGCTCTTTTTTCATCAACACCACACCACTTCGATATTAAAACGATAATAATACATTACACAACAACACATGCAACGGATGGAGAACGTTGTTGATGTGAGAACAAATTTATTGTTAAGTTCTCTCAAAAAACACCATTCCCAATACGCGCAGAGTCGTCTCGTCCGGTATGGCGCGGCTTGTGTGAACACCACACAAACCACACACACACACCACCAAAACACAACAACACTTAATCAGTGAAACCGACGGCACAGCGCGCGCGCTCCGGGTCGCTAGACCTATCATCGCGCGCCCCGCCCGAACCGCGGCACTTGTGAGAAAAATCCGCGTCGTAATATCGAAGCGTATCACATATTCGCGCCTTACCTTGCACGCTTGTACAGGAGGCATATAGCATCGGAACACGTTGATCATGTCATAGCACTGTCTCGTATGGGGGCGAAGCCCCGGGAGCCCTGGCGCTTCGCCCCCGACTTGGATTACTGTTGATGAATAAAAATGTAGTTTTATTCCGAATAAAATAATAAAATATTATATATTTGATATAAAAAAAAAAATTAAATTAAAAAAAAAATTAAATTAAATTAAAAAAAAAAATATATTTGAACCCTATCGATGATAATGATGCAGAAAAAAACAATTCACTTAATTTAAAATTTCATTAAATTAAATTAAATTTATTTATTTTATTTTTTTAATTATTTCCGGATTATCAATCACACAACAAAAAGGTGATAGTGAAATGTTATTTTTTTTTTGTTTTAATCTTATTTATGTTGTGTATGAATATAATATTTATTAAAAATCGAATTAATACTACTTATTATCGCCAAAAAAAGAAAACAAATCAAGGATCATACATAATACATGTTGTTCATCCATTCATAATTACAGGGAATTAAATTCAATGTTATTTGTAATCAAAGCAATAACGTTACTTAGTTATTATTATAATTTGTTTAGGATGACAAAAGACAAAGATTACATGTTCACACAAGGCACCTTGTGTGAACAACAGGCTAACGAAGACGAGCTGTGTGAACAAGTTAATCATGTCGAAACGCCGCCACGTTGTGTGAACAGTGTGATAAAGATGCAGAAAAATAAACAATTATTTCAATATTT
>CAUJBF010000019.1:15000-20000 GCA_963082625.1 Pasiphila rectangulata
TTGGACAGGAGTGGACGACGACAAGAAAGCGGAACCTCCCGAACACCACATCTCCCGACGCCGTTACAACGTCGGGATTCAGTGCTGGGCTCTTTCCTGTTCGCTCGCCGCTACTAAGGAAATCCTAGTTAGTTTCTTTTCCTCCGCTTACTAATATGCTTAAATTCGGCGGGTAATCCTCCCTGATCTGAGGCCAACGTATAAAAAGGGGAGGCAGACACGATATCCGGTTAGAGACGCGCGCGAGTTAACGCGCCCGCTCTTCGGACGTCGAGTCCGCCTACACCGGCGACACGACTGAAAGATCCACACATGGAACACCGTTTATGGTCTTGAACGAAACGTTCAGCATGCCAGGATTAGGTTATACAACACAACGCTCAGCGCGAGATGCACATCGTGTGTGTTGCAAATATAAATCTTGAACGCGAACACTTCGTAAAAGCGACGTTTCGATAGGATCGTAAATTTTCAACGTGTAAACGAATTTTTAAACGGACCCGTCGCAAAACAAGTTTTGCAATGAGAACCGTCAATTGCGTAACAAGACGCAGTGTGGTTTTGTATTTATGCAGCCGGCCCTCAGACAGGAGTGGTCCTGGATGTGTATCCACGGACCGCAATGTGCGTTCGAAATGTCGATGTTCAAATGTGTCCTGCAGTTCACACTATGACGCGCAGTTAACTGCGTTCTTCATCGACCCGCGAGCCAAGTGATCCACCGTCCAGGGTAATAGTTTTGTGTTGTGCATTTTTATATAAAAATAAAAAAAATTACTTAGAACGAGAGCTAGGTAAGTAAACATATACGAACGAAGCTCTACACTCTAAACCGTGTGGGACAATTTGTTTAGTTAACGAGCACGCTGCGAACGCCTTACGAACTCGGGGTGCGGATTTTTCACCCGTCCAAATTCATATGTGGCGCGAGCGTGACGTGAGATATATTATATGTGTATATAATATAACTCTGCGACACAGTTTATGAAAGTTTTGTTATAACTTTGGATTGGTATCATATGAGAGTATTGTACGCAAATATATAATATATCTGGCACAAGACACACACGTTAATGATCCTTCCGCAGGTTCCCCTACGGAAACCTTGTTACGACTTTTACTTCCTCTAAATGATCAAGTTTGGTCAACTTCCCAACGACGCCAACGGCCGTGAAGCCACCGCGTGTCGGTCCGAAGACCTCACTAAATCATTCAATCGGTAGTAGCGACGGGCGGTGTGTACAAAGGGCAGGGACGTAATCAACGCGAGCTTATGACTCGCGCTTACTAGGAATTCCTCGTTTATGGGGGATAATTGCAAACCCCAATCCCCAGCACGAAGGAGTTTCAACGGGTTGCCCGGGCCTTTAGGCCAGGGAGAACATGTTGATTCCTTCAGTGTAGCGCGCGTGCGGCCCAGGACATCTAAGGGCATCACAGACCTGTTATTGCTCAATCTCGTGCGGCTCGAAACCGCCGGTCCCTCTAAGAAGAATTTTAATACGTCGCCAGTGAGTTGCTTGACCGAAGCCATGCACCATGAAATGACGACGCCTATTTAGCAGGCTAGAGTCTCGTTCGTTACCGGAATTAACCAGACAAATCGCTCCACCAACTAAGAACGGCCATGCACCACCACCCACCGAATCAAGAAAGAGCTGTTAATCTGTCAATCCTTCCGGTGTCCGGGCCTGGTGAGATTTCCCGTGTTGAGTCAAATTAAGCCGCAGGCTCCACTCCTGGTGGTGCCCTTCCGTCAATTCCTTTAAGTTTCAGCTTTGCAACCATACTCCCCCCGGAGTCCAAAATCTTTGGTTTCCCGGAAGCTGCCCGCCGAGCCATTGTAGTAACGTCGGCGGATCGCTAGATGACATATTTACGGTTAGAACTAGGGCGGTATCTAATCGCCTTCGAACCTCTAACTTTCGTTCTTGATTGATGAAAACACCTTTGGCAAATGCTTTCGCTGATGTTCGTCTTGCGACGATCCAAGAATTTCACCTCTAACGTCGCAATACGAATGCCCCCAGTTATCCCTATTAATCATTACCTCGGAGTTCTGAAAACCAACAAAATAGAACCGAGATCATATTCTATTATTCCATGCACGAAATATTCAAGCAGCATTTTGAGCCCGCTTTGAGCACTCTAATTTGTTCAAAGTAAAATTGTCGGCCCACCTCGACACTCAATAAAGAGCACCGCGATAGGATTTTGATATTGAACGGGCGTGTTACCGCCCGCTCACCGACGATATGCTCCGCAAACGTGTCAGTATCACCGCGGATGCGGTGCACCGACAGCGCGGCGCACAAATGCAACTACGAGCTTTTTAACCGCAACAATTTTAGTATACGCTATTGGAGCTGGAATTACCGCGGCTGCTGGCACCAGACTTGCCCTCCAATTGTTCCTCGTTAAAATATTTAAAGTGTACTCATTCCGATTACGAGGCCTCGTAAGAGTCCCGTATCGTTATTTTTCGTCACTACCTCCCCGTGCCGGGAGTGGGTAATTTGCGCGCCTGCTGCCTTCCTTGGATGTGGTAGCCGTTTCTCAGGCTCCCTCTCCGGAATCGAACCCTGATTCCCCGTTACCCGTGACAACCATGGTAGTCGCAGAAACTACCATCGAAAGTTGATAAGGCAGACATTTGAAAGATGCGTCGCCGGTACTGGACCGTGCGATCGGCAAAAGTTATCCAGATTCATCAAAATTAACGACTTCGGACGCGAGGCCCTCCGTCGATTGGTTTTGATCTAATAAAAGCACTCATCCCATCACTGGTCAGAGTTCTGATTGCATGTATTAGCTCTAGAATTACCACAGTTATCCAAGTAACTGAGTAAGATCTAAGGAACCAAAACTGATATATTGAGCCATTCGCGGTATCGCCTTAATACGGCTTGCACTGAGACATGCATGGCTTAATCTTTGAGACAAGCATATAACTACTGGCAGGATCAACCAGGGAGCTAACTATTCTCGTTATTGTGCAGTGTTTGCTGTAAACACTGCATTAACTAGATATAGAGAGCGATTTTTCATTTGTTGTGCGGGACAACACACTATACTCACGACATATATAAGTCGCGTTTCATTGAACTTTCCTTTCGGGTCACATCCACGTTTTATATTGATAAACGGTTCAGTGTGCGATCGGTGAATCGACGATCACGCCCGGAGCGTAGAGAGACCTGAGCTCATGGCCGCATGTTTGCGCGTGGATCTATCTCAGCCACACTGCTTTAACAGCTTAAACTCACTTGAACATAAACATGTTTTCCACATATTATAAACGTAAACGCATTACAGGAGGCGAGAATCTGGTAGAATCCAAGCGCACTATGCCACAGTACGACTGGCGCGCATGGATTATTACGTATAAAAACACAGCATTATAAATAAAATATATCACTTGGATATCTCTTATTATTATTTTTTTTGTTGACGCAAGCTCTTTTTTCATCAACACCACACCACTTCGATATTAAAACGATAATAATACATTACACAACAACACATGCAACGGATGGAGAACGTTGTTGATGTGAGAACAAATTTATTGTTAAGTTCTCTCAAAAAACACCATTCCCAATACGCGCAGAGTCGTCTCGTCCGGTATGGCGCGGCTTGTGTGAACACCACACAAACCACACACACACACCACCAAAACACAACAACACTTAATCAGTGAAACCGACGGCACAGCGCGCGCGCTCCGGGTCGCTAGACCTATCATCGCGCGCCCCGCCCGAACCGCGGCACTTGTGAGAAAAATCCGCGTCGTAATATCGAAGCGTATCACATATTCGCGCCTTACCTTGCACGCTTGTACAGGAGGCATATAGCATCGGAACACGTTGATCATGTCATAGCACTGTCTCGTATGGGGGCGAAGCCCCGGGAGCCCTGGCGCTTCGCCCCCGACTTGGATTACTGTTGATGAATAAAAATGTAGTTTTATTCCGAATAAAATAATAAAATATTATATATTTGATATAAAAAAAAAAATTAAATTAAAAAAAAAATTAAATTAAATTAAAAAAAAAAATATATTTGAACCCTATCGATGATAATGATGCAGAAAAAAACAATTCACTTAATTTAAAATTTCATTAAATTAAATTAAATTTATTTATTTTATTTTTTTAATTATTTCCGGATTATCAATCACACAACAAAAAGGTGATAGTGAAATGTTATTTTTTTTTTGTTTTAATCTTATTTATGTTGTGTATGAATATAATATTTATTAAAAATCGAATTAATACTACTTATTATCGCCAAAAAAAGAAAACAAATCAAGGATCATACATAATACATGTTGTTCATCCATTCATAATTACAGGGAATTAAATTCAATGTTATTTGTAATCAAAGCAATAACGTTACTTAGTTATTATTATAATTTGTTTAGGATGACAAAAGACAAAGATTACATGTTCACACAAGGCACCTTGTGTGAACAACAGGCTAACGAAGACGAGCTGTGTGAACAAGTTAATCATGTCGAAACGCCGCCACGTTGTGTGAACAGTGTGATAAAGATGCAGAAAAATAAACAATTATTTCAATATTTATATTGTATCACAACAAAGAAGAAGAAGAAGAAGAATATTTCGTTTTAATATAATTTCTGTTGCGTATGTGTGGTTTATACTATGTACCCTCTATATGCAAATATAATATATTAATATCGAATTAATTATTAGCACCTATGTATTATCGCATAAAACATTACAATAGATAAAATATAAAAAAAGATCGTTACTTATTCAATATTATTTCTAATCAAAGCAATAACGTTGCTTAGTTATTATTATAATTTGTTTACGACGACAAAAGACGAAGTTTACATGTTCACACAAGGCACACAGGCTAACGAAGACGAGCTGTGTGAACAAGTTACGCCGCCACGTTGTGTGTAAAGATGCAGAAAAATAAACAATTATTTCAATATCACATTCACAAATTAAATTTGATGTAATTAAATTTAT
>CAUJBF010000019.1:30000-35000 GCA_963082625.1 Pasiphila rectangulata
TCGCACACATGCTAGACTCCTTGGTCCGTGTTTCAAGACGGGTCCTGCGAGTGCCCGAAACTGAATCATCGCAGACACGGTACGCGTACAGTCCGAGACAGCACGGCTGCGACAACAGGCCCGCCGCACCTCCGCTCGCACTAAGGCAGGACGGCGGTGACGGACGAACGCCTTGCGTCGGGCCGGACGCGCATAAACGCGTACGCGATCCGTTAAAAAATACCGTCCGACAGCCGGTCGGCAACCGTCACGGTCTCCCCTGCGCCCCGAAGGGACAGGTGAGGCTCCCGAACGGCGCTTAGACCGACATCGAACGGGTCGCGATGTATTACTAAGGGAGAAGTGCACGCCGTCCGCGAACGTAGTAACCACCAACCCCGTGCCGAACGGCCGAAACCGACGACATCGAGAGCGTGCAGCCACGCCGCGGAATAACGATGAATCTCCCCGTTCGTTCATTCGAGTTTCGCAGGTTTACCCCTGAGCGGTTTCACGTACTGTTGAACTCTCTCTTCAAAGTTCTTTTCAACTTTCCCTCACGGTACTTGTTCGCTATCGGTCTCGCGGTAATATTTAGCCTTAGATGGAGTTTACCACCCACTTAGGGCTGCACTCTCAAGCAACCCGACTCTGAGGAGAGTCCCTCTCGCCGCCGTCCTCCGTCGCTACGGGCCTGGCACCCTCTATGGGAAATGGGCCCCGTTCAAGACGAACTTGGACAGGAGTGGACGACGACAAGAAAGCGGAACCTCCCGAACACCACATCTCCCGACGCCGTTACAACGTCGGGATTCAGTGCTGGGCTCTTTCCTGTTCGCTCGCCGCTACTAAGGAAATCCTAGTTAGTTTCTTTTCCTCCGCTTACTAATATGCTTAAATTCGGCGGGTAATCCTCCCTGATCTGAGGCCAACGTATAAAAAGGGGAGGCAGACACGATATCCGGTTAGAGACGCGCGCGAGTTAACGCGCCCGCTCTTCGGACGTCGAGTCCGCCTACACCGGCGACACGACTGAAAGATCCACACATGGAACACCGTTTATGGTCTTGAACGAAACGTTCAGCATGCCAGGATTAGGTTATACAACACAACGCTCAGCGCGAGATGCACATCGTGTGTGTTGCAAATATAAATCTTGAACGCGAACACTTCGTAAAAGCGACGTTTCGATAGGATCGTAAATTTTCAACGTGTAAACGAATTTTTAAACGGACCCGTCGCAAAACAAGTTTTGCAATGAGAACCGTCAATTGCGTAACAAGACGCAGTGTGGTTTTGTATTTATGCAGCCGGCCCTCAGACAGGAGTGGTCCTGGATGTGTATCCACGGACCGCAATGTGCGTTCGAAATGTCGATGTTCAAATGTGTCCTGCAGTTCACACTATGACGCGCAGTTAACTGCGTTCTTCATCGACCCGCGAGCCAAGTGATCCACCGTCCAGGGTAATAGTTTTGTGTTGTGCATTTTTATATAAAAATAAAAAAAATTACTTAGAACGAGAGCTAGGTAAGTAAACATATACGAACGAAGCTCTACACTCTAAACCGTGTGGGACAATTTGTTTAGTTAACGAGCACGCTGCGAACGCCTTACGAACTCGGGGTGCGGATTTTTCACCCGTCCAAATTCATATGTGGCGCGAGCGTGACGTGAGATATATTATATGTGTATATAATATAACTCTGCGACACAGTTTATGAAAGTTTTGTTATAACTTTGGATTGGTATCATATGAGAGTATTGTACGCAAATATATAATATATCTGGCACAAGACACACACGTTAATGATCCTTCCGCAGGTTCCCCTACGGAAACCTTGTTACGACTTTTACTTCCTCTAAATGATCAAGTTTGGTCAACTTCCCAACGACGCCAACGGCCGTGAAGCCACCGCGTGTCGGTCCGAAGACCTCACTAAATCATTCAATCGGTAGTAGCGACGGGCGGTGTGTACAAAGGGCAGGGACGTAATCAACGCGAGCTTATGACTCGCGCTTACTAGGAATTCCTCGTTTATGGGGGATAATTGCAAACCCCAATCCCCAGCACGAAGGAGTTTCAACGGGTTGCCCGGGCCTTTAGGCCAGGGAGAACATGTTGATTCCTTCAGTGTAGCGCGCGTGCGGCCCAGGACATCTAAGGGCATCACAGACCTGTTATTGCTCAATCTCGTGCGGCTCGAAACCGCCGGTCCCTCTAAGAAGAATTTTAATACGTCGCCAGTGAGTTGCTTGACCGAAGCCATGCACCATGAAATGACGACGCCTATTTAGCAGGCTAGAGTCTCGTTCGTTACCGGAATTAACCAGACAAATCGCTCCACCAACTAAGAACGGCCATGCACCACCACCCACCGAATCAAGAAAGAGCTGTTAATCTGTCAATCCTTCCGGTGTCCGGGCCTGGTGAGATTTCCCGTGTTGAGTCAAATTAAGCCGCAGGCTCCACTCCTGGTGGTGCCCTTCCGTCAATTCCTTTAAGTTTCAGCTTTGCAACCATACTCCCCCCGGAGTCCAAAATCTTTGGTTTCCCGGAAGCTGCCCGCCGAGCCATTGTAGTAACGTCGGCGGATCGCTAGATGACATATTTACGGTTAGAACTAGGGCGGTATCTAATCGCCTTCGAACCTCTAACTTTCGTTCTTGATTGATGAAAACACCTTTGGCAAATGCTTTCGCTGATGTTCGTCTTGCGACGATCCAAGAATTTCACCTCTAACGTCGCAATACGAATGCCCCCAGTTATCCCTATTAATCATTACCTCGGAGTTCTGAAAACCAACAAAATAGAACCGAGATCATATTCTATTATTCCATGCACGAAATATTCAAGCAGCATTTTGAGCCCGCTTTGAGCACTCTAATTTGTTCAAAGTAAAATTGTCGGCCCACCTCGACACTCAATAAAGAGCACCGCGATAGGATTTTGATATTGAACGGGCGTGTTACCGCCCGCTCACCGACGATATGCTCCGCAAACGTGTCAGTATCACCGCGGATGCGGTGCACCGACAGCGCGGCGCACAAATGCAACTACGAGCTTTTTAACCGCAACAATTTTAGTATACGCTATTGGAGCTGGAATTACCGCGGCTGCTGGCACCAGACTTGCCCTCCAATTGTTCCTCGTTAAAATATTTAAAGTGTACTCATTCCGATTACGAGGCCTCGTAAGAGTCCCGTATCGTTATTTTTCGTCACTACCTCCCCGTGCCGGGAGTGGGTAATTTGCGCGCCTGCTGCCTTCCTTGGATGTGGTAGCCGTTTCTCAGGCTCCCTCTCCGGAATCGAACCCTGATTCCCCGTTACCCGTGACAACCATGGTAGTCGCAGAAACTACCATCGAAAGTTGATAAGGCAGACATTTGAAAGATGCGTCGCCGGTACTGGACCGTGCGATCGGCAAAAGTTATCCAGATTCATCAAAATTAACGACTTCGGACGCGAGGCCCTCCGTCGATTGGTTTTGATCTAATAAAAGCACTCATCCCATCACTGGTCAGAGTTCTGATTGCATGTATTAGCTCTAGAATTACCACAGTTATCCAAGTAACTGAGTAAGATCTAAGGAACCAAAACTGATATATTGAGCCATTCGCGGTATCGCCTTAATACGGCTTGCACTGAGACATGCATGGCTTAATCTTTGAGACAAGCATATAACTACTGGCAGGATCAACCAGGGAGCTAACTATTCTCGTTATTGTGCAGTGTTTGCTGTAAACACTGCATTAACTAGATATAGAGAGCGATTTTTCATTTGTTGTGCGGGACAACACACTATACTCACGACATATATAAGTCGCGTTTCATTGAACTTTCCTTTCGGGTCACATCCACGTTTTATATTGATAAACGGTTCAGTGTGCGATCGGTGAATCGACGATCACGCCCGGAGCGTAGAGAGACCTGAGCTCATGGCCGCATGTTTGCGCGTGGATCTATCTCAGCCACACTGCTTTAACAGCTTAAACTCACTTGAACATAAACATGTTTTCCACATATTATAAACGTAAACGCATTACAGGAGGCGAGAATCTGGTAGAATCCAAGCGCACTATGCCACAGTACGACTGGCGCGCATGGATTATTACGTATAAAAACACAGCATTATAAATAAAATATATCACTTGGATATCTCTTATTATTATTTTTTTTGTTGACGCAAGCTCTTTTTTCATCAACACCACACCACTTCGATATTAAAACGATAATAATACATTACACAACAACACATGCAACGGATGGAGAACGTTGTTGATGTGAGAACAAATTTATTGTTAAGTTCTCTCAAAAAACACCATTCCCAATACGCGCAGAGTCGTCTCGTCCGGTATGGCGCGGCTTGTGTGAACACCACACAAACCACACACACACACCACCAAAACACAACAACACTTAATCAGTGAAACCGACGGCACAGCGCGCGCGCTCCGGGTCGCTAGACCTATCATCGCGCGCCCCGCCCGAACCGCGGCACTTGTGAGAAAAATCCGCGTCGTAATATCGAAGCGTATCACATATTCGCGCCTTACCTTGCACGCTTGTACAGGAGGCATATAGCATCGGAACACGTTGATCATGTCATAGCACTGTCTCGTATGGGGGCGAAGCCCCGGGAGCCCTGGCGCTTCGCCCCCGACTTGGATTACTGTTGATGAATAAAAATGTAGTTTTATTCCGAATAAAATAATAAAATATTATATATTTGATATAAAAAAAAAAATTAAATTAAAAAAAAAATTAAATTAAATTAAAAAAAAAAATATATTTGAACCCTATCGATGATAATGATGCAGAAAAAAACAATTCACTTAATTTAAAATTTCATTAAATTAAATTAAATTTATTTATTTTATTTTTTTAATTATTTCCGGATTATCAATCACACAACAAAAAGGTGATAGTGAAATGTTATTTTTTTTTTGTTTTAATCTTATTTATGTTGTGTATGAATATAATATTTATTAAAAATCGAATTAATACTACTTATTATCG
>CAUJBF010000019.1:40000-46531 GCA_963082625.1 Pasiphila rectangulata
GCCACGCCGCGGAATAACGATGAATCTCCCCGTTCGTTCATTCGAGTTTCGCAGGTTTACCCCTGAGCGGTTTCACGTACTGTTGAACTCTCTCTTCAAAGTTCTTTTCAACTTTCCCTCACGGTACTTGTTCGCTATCGGTCTCGCGGTAATATTTAGCCTTAGATGGAGTTTACCACCCACTTAGGGCTGCACTCTCAAGCAACCCGACTCTGAGGAGAGTCCCTCTCGCCGCCGTCCTCCGTCGCTACGGGCCTGGCACCCTCTATGGGAAATGGGCCCCGTTCAAGACGAACTTGGACAGGAGTGGACGACGACAAGAAAGCGGAACCTCCCGAACACCACATCTCCCGACGCCGTTACAACGTCGGGATTCAGTGCTGGGCTCTTTCCTGTTCGCTCGCCGCTACTAAGGAAATCCTAGTTAGTTTCTTTTCCTCCGCTTACTAATATGCTTAAATTCGGCGGGTAATCCTCCCTGATCTGAGGCCAACGTATAAAAAGGGGAGGCAGACACGATATCCGGTTAGAGACGCGCGCGAGTTAACGCGCCCGCTCTTCGGACGTCGAGTCCGCCTACACCGGCGACACGACTGAAAGATCCACACATGGAACACCGTTTATGGTCTTGAACGAAACGTTCAGCATGCCAGGATTAGGTTATACAACACAACGCTCAGCGCGAGATGCACATCGTGTGTGTTGCAAATATAAATCTTGAACGCGAACACTTCGTAAAAGCGACGTTTCGATAGGATCGTAAATTTTCAACGTGTAAACGAATTTTTAAACGGACCCGTCGCAAAACAAGTTTTGCAATGAGAACCGTCAATTGCGTAACAAGACGCAGTGTGGTTTTGTATTTATGCAGCCGGCCCTCAGACAGGAGTGGTCCTGGATGTGTATCCACGGACCGCAATGTGCGTTCGAAATGTCGATGTTCAAATGTGTCCTGCAGTTCACACTATGACGCGCAGTTAACTGCGTTCTTCATCGACCCGCGAGCCAAGTGATCCACCGTCCAGGGTAATAGTTTTGTGTTGTGCATTTTTATATAAAAATAAAAAAAATTACTTAGAACGAGAGCTAGGTAAGTAAACATATACGAACGAAGCTCTACACTCTAAACCGTGTGGGACAATTTGTTTAGTTAACGAGCACGCTGCGAACGCCTTACGAACTCGGGGTGCGGATTTTTCACCCGTCCAAATTCATATGTGGCGCGAGCGTGACGTGAGATATATTATATGTGTATATAATATAACTCTGCGACACAGTTTATGAAAGTTTTGTTATAACTTTGGATTGGTATCATATGAGAGTATTGTACGCAAATATATAATATATCTGGCACAAGACACACACGTTAATGATCCTTCCGCAGGTTCCCCTACGGAAACCTTGTTACGACTTTTACTTCCTCTAAATGATCAAGTTTGGTCAACTTCCCAACGACGCCAACGGCCGTGAAGCCACCGCGTGTCGGTCCGAAGACCTCACTAAATCATTCAATCGGTAGTAGCGACGGGCGGTGTGTACAAAGGGCAGGGACGTAATCAACGCGAGCTTATGACTCGCGCTTACTAGGAATTCCTCGTTTATGGGGGATAATTGCAAACCCCAATCCCCAGCACGAAGGAGTTTCAACGGGTTGCCCGGGCCTTTAGGCCAGGGAGAACATGTTGATTCCTTCAGTGTAGCGCGCGTGCGGCCCAGGACATCTAAGGGCATCACAGACCTGTTATTGCTCAATCTCGTGCGGCTCGAAACCGCCGGTCCCTCTAAGAAGAATTTTAATACGTCGCCAGTGAGTTGCTTGACCGAAGCCATGCACCATGAAATGACGACGCCTATTTAGCAGGCTAGAGTCTCGTTCGTTACCGGAATTAACCAGACAAATCGCTCCACCAACTAAGAACGGCCATGCACCACCACCCACCGAATCAAGAAAGAGCTGTTAATCTGTCAATCCTTCCGGTGTCCGGGCCTGGTGAGATTTCCCGTGTTGAGTCAAATTAAGCCGCAGGCTCCACTCCTGGTGGTGCCCTTCCGTCAATTCCTTTAAGTTTCAGCTTTGCAACCATACTCCCCCCGGAGTCCAAAATCTTTGGTTTCCCGGAAGCTGCCCGCCGAGCCATTGTAGTAACGTCGGCGGATCGCTAGATGACATATTTACGGTTAGAACTAGGGCGGTATCTAATCGCCTTCGAACCTCTAACTTTCGTTCTTGATTGATGAAAACACCTTTGGCAAATGCTTTCGCTGATGTTCGTCTTGCGACGATCCAAGAATTTCACCTCTAACGTCGCAATACGAATGCCCCCAGTTATCCCTATTAATCATTACCTCGGAGTTCTGAAAACCAACAAAATAGAACCGAGATCATATTCTATTATTCCATGCACGAAATATTCAAGCAGCATTTTGAGCCCGCTTTGAGCACTCTAATTTGTTCAAAGTAAAATTGTCGGCCCACCTCGACACTCAATAAAGAGCACCGCGATAGGATTTTGATATTGAACGGGCGTGTTACCGCCCGCTCACCGACGATATGCTCCGCAAACGTGTCAGTATCACCGCGGATGCGGTGCACCGACAGCGCGGCGCACAAATGCAACTACGAGCTTTTTAACCGCAACAATTTTAGTATACGCTATTGGAGCTGGAATTACCGCGGCTGCTGGCACCAGACTTGCCCTCCAATTGTTCCTCGTTAAAATATTTAAAGTGTACTCATTCCGATTACGAGGCCTCGTAAGAGTCCCGTATCGTTATTTTTCGTCACTACCTCCCCGTGCCGGGAGTGGGTAATTTGCGCGCCTGCTGCCTTCCTTGGATGTGGTAGCCGTTTCTCAGGCTCCCTCTCCGGAATCGAACCCTGATTCCCCGTTACCCGTGACAACCATGGTAGTCGCAGAAACTACCATCGAAAGTTGATAAGGCAGACATTTGAAAGATGCGTCGCCGGTACTGGACCGTGCGATCGGCAAAAGTTATCCAGATTCATCAAAATTAACGACTTCGGACGCGAGGCCCTCCGTCGATTGGTTTTGATCTAATAAAAGCACTCATCCCATCACTGGTCAGAGTTCTGATTGCATGTATTAGCTCTAGAATTACCACAGTTATCCAAGTAACTGAGTAAGATCTAAGGAACCAAAACTGATATATTGAGCCATTCGCGGTATCGCCTTAATACGGCTTGCACTGAGACATGCATGGCTTAATCTTTGAGACAAGCATATAACTACTGGCAGGATCAACCAGGGAGCTAACTATTCTCGTTATTGTGCAGTGTTTGCTGTAAACACTGCATTAACTAGATATAGAGAGCGATTTTTCATTTGTTGTGCGGGACAACACACTATACTCACGACATATATAAGTCGCGTTTCATTGAACTTTCCTTTCGGGTCACATCCACGTTTTATATTGATAAACGGTTCAGTGTGCGATCGGTGAATCGACGATCACGCCCGGAGCGTAGAGAGACCTGAGCTCATGGCCGCATGTTTGCGCGTGGATCTATCTCAGCCACACTGCTTTAACAGCTTAAACTCACTTGAACATAAACATGTTTTCCACATATTATAAACGTAAACGCATTACAGGAGGCGAGAATCTGGTAGAATCCAAGCGCACTATGCCACAGTACGACTGGCGCGCATGGATTATTACGTATAAAAACACAGCATTATAAATAAAATATATCACTTGGATATCTCTTATTATTATTTTTTTTGTTGACGCAAGCTCTTTTTTCATCAACACCACACCACTTCGATATTAAAACGATAATAATACATTACACAACAACACATGCAACGGATGGAGAACGTTGTTGATGTGAGAACAAATTTATTGTTAAGTTCTCTCAAAAAACACCATTCCCAATACGCGCAGAGTCGTCTCGTCCGGTATGGCGCGGCTTGTGTGAACACCACACAAACCACACACACACACCACCAAAACACAACAACACTTAATCAGTGAAACCGACGGCACAGCGCGCGCGCTCCGGGTCGCTAGACCTATCATCGCGCGCCCCGCCCGAACCGCGGCACTTGTGAGAAAAATCCGCGTCGTAATATCGAAGCGTATCACATATTCGCGCCTTACCTTGCACGCTTGTACAGGAGGCATATAGCATCGGAACACGTTGATCATGTCATAGCACTGTCTCGTATGGGGGCGAAGCCCCGGGAGCCCTGGCGCTTCGCCCCCGACTTGGATTACTGTTGATGAATAAAAATGTAGTTTTATTCCGAATAAAATAATAAAATATTATATATTTGATATAAAAAAAAAAATTAAATTAAAAAAAAAATTAAATTAAATTAAAAAAAAAAATATATTTGAACCCTATCGATGATAATGATGCAGAAAAAAACAATTCACTTAATTTAAAATTTCATTAAATTAAATTAAATTTATTTATTTTATTTTTTTAATTATTTCCGGATTATCAATCACACAACAAAAAGGTGATAGTGAAATGTTATTTTTTTTTTGTTTTAATCTTATTTATGTTGTGTATGAATATAATATTTATTAAAAATCGAATTAATACTACTTATTATCGCCAAAAAAAGAAAACAAATCAAGGATCATACATAATACATGTTGTTCATCCATTCATAATTACAGGGAATTAAATTCAATGTTATTTGTAATCAAAGCAATAACGTTACTTAGTTATTATTATAATTTGTTTAGGATGACAAAAGACAAAGATTACATGTTCACACAAGGCACCTTGTGTGAACAACAGGCTAACGAAGACGAGCTGTGTGAACAAGTTAATCATGTCGAAACGCCGCCACGTTGTGTGAACAGTGTGATAAAGATGCAGAAAAATAAACAATTATTTCAATATTTATATTGTATCACAACAAAGAAGAAGAAGAAGAAGAATATTTCGTTTTAATATAATTTCTGTTGCGTATGTGTGGTTTATACTATGTACCCTCTATATGCAAATATAATATATTAATATCGAATTAATTATTAGCACCTATGTATTATCGCATAAAACATTACAATAGATAAAATATAAAAAAAGATCGTTACTTATTCAATATTATTTCTAATCAAAGCAATAACGTTGCTTAGTTATTATTATAATTTGTTTACGACGACAAAAGACGAAGTTTACATGTTCACACAAGGCACACAGGCTAACGAAGACGAGCTGTGTGAACAAGTTACGCCGCCACGTTGTGTGTAAAGATGCAGAAAAATAAACAATTATTTCAATATCACATTCACAAATTAAATTTGATGTAATTAAATTTATTTATTTTATTATATCACAACAAAGAAGAAGATGTAAGTAAAATATTAATATTTCGTTTTAATATAATTTCTGTTGTGTATGTGTGGTTTATATGTATGTATATAATATATTAATATCGAATTAATTATATGACAGCACCTATTATCGCATAAAACATTACAATAGATAAAAAATAAAGGATCATATATACATATTGTTCCCATTCCTATATAATAAATTAGGGAATTGCAGGGCACGTGTTATGCTTTTATTTTTGCAAAGCAAAGACAGACATTATATAGAATACCATTGCATTTTTTGTCAAACAAAACTCTTTACACTTGGAATTCGTTAATGTTATGTGTAAGCATGGTGATTAGCATACAAAGTGATTTAAGTTTTATATATAATAAAAATATTTCACGCCTCGCACTAGAAGGCGGGGAAGAGAAATGAATATATTAAAAAAAAATGCAAAAAAAAAACAGAGAATAAATTCTAAGGCATAATTCGCGAGAAAAGACAAAATTGTGTGAACAAGTAAACTTCGCGCGCTGTGTGAACATTCTAAGGCATAATGCGCGAGAAAAGACAAAACTGTGTGAACAAGTAAACTTCGTGCGCTGTGTGAACAAGTAATTTTCGAAAGTTGAAAATTTAAACCCGCTTACTTGTTCACACAAGTTGACAAAATTTCGCGCGCTTAAATGGACGACGTTCTGTACGCTTTCGCGTTCCACGTTCACCCACGCGCGCGCCCGCTTGTGTGAACGTGCGAGCGCACAGACCACCATCACTACTTCTTACTATAACCACACACTTCATTCACACTTCTTAGTAGTGTAGTGATAGTTTTTTTTATATATATTATATAAATAATATATAAGAGAGAGATACCGTCCTCGGACGAATCACCTGGCGTAGGGCTGAGTCTCAACAGATCGCAGCACGACGCTGCTCTACCGAGCACAACACCCCGCCAGGAACGTAAGTCGTCTACAGACTATTCCGAGCCCCGACATCGAACTGAGTTAAATCCGGACCTTCGGAGCCGTGGTGCACGTGTTAAACCGTACGCACCGATCTCCGCGGTCCAAATGGGCTTCGACGTCACGCCTTACGAAGTAAAGCGCAACTAGTAAAGTCACATTGTTTAGAGCCTCCCGACTCTCGGGGCTCCACAGTGAGCATATCCTTGCCGGATTCGGCTAGGCTGGCTTCGGCCTTAGAGGCGTTCAGGCATAATCCCGCGGATG
>CAUJBF010000020.1:0-46718 GCA_963082625.1 Pasiphila rectangulata
AAATCGAAACATGTAAATACTATTGTTAAACACAGCGCCATCTGTGTCTTAACGGATGCACCACATACCATCAATTGCTTGTTACGTAGTTCGAACAGCCGCCACTAGAGGCGCCCTTAAAATCTATATAAACCGATCTGAAGCTAGGATCGGGGTCTTGCCTGCATCAAAACTGTCAACTAGACAGCTCTGTACTCGAACCCAATAAATTTCTCTTATTCTGTTATAGCTGGCTGGTTTCTTTCCTGCATTTTACATGGTGACCCCGACGTGATCTTCTTATTGGAGAAGCCGCGCAAGAGAAGCCAGAAGAGTCATCCTGTCCTCGCCTTCATACGGGACTACGGAGAAGCGACCGCGTGGGCGCGCGGGCGAGCAACCTTGCAAATTACCACGAGGCCGCAGCGCGAAACCCATGCGAAACCCGCGTGGCGTCAACCTGGCAGACGCGACTTCAGAAACCAATTAGCAGCCATTGATGCAGCCAGCTATTCAGAGAAGAACGGCAGGAGCAGGTTCCGAGAACCTAACCCGAAGAATCTAGCGGCATTGACTAAGTATCTACCTATCAAGTAAGTGAGCTGGCATAATTCTAATCAAATCCCCAATTTAATTTATTAATTTCAGTGTTTTTTACGTAGTAATTTGTGTAATTTGCGTGGACACGTGTTCAGTGTGTGTTCGTTTTCTGTCTCTTACAACATGGCTACTGTAGATAGCAACGAACTCAAAGATTTAAAGAAATCCCGCGGCGTTCTAAAAGGCAAGCTAACTTTATTTAAGAAATATGTAACTAACCTCACGTTGCCTATATCTGCCGAGATGTGTATGGACTTAGAACTACGAATAGAAAAAATAAAAATAACCTTTAATGAATTCGAGAGTGTTCAAGACAGAATAGAAACACTGTGTACCGATATCGAGGTGCAATTATTGGTGAGAGAATCAACGCAAGATACCTATTTCGAACACGTGGCCATCGCGAAATGTGCTATGAATGAAATTCTAACTAAGAATTCTAACCACTCTGCTAATGTGACCACCACTGAACATGATTCTACAGATTCTATAAAATTTCCGGATATTAAATTACCATCATTTAGTGGGGATATCACACAGTGGTTGGAATTCAGAGATACCTTTGATGCCCTCATAAACCAAAGCAGTTTAAAACCGATTCAGAAATTTAAATATCTAAAGAGTTGTTTACAGGATAGTGCACTTATTGTAATAGGTTCATTAGAGTACTGTGAGGAAAGCCATGCCATTGCATGGAAACTTCTTTGCGAACGGTACAATAACCCAAAGAAGCTTGTAGCTAATCATCTCAAAGCACTTATCCACGTGGATCAAATCTCAAGTAGCTCAGGTTCAATACGGAGCTTCATTGATAACATATCTAAGCATTTGAGAGTCCTAAATAAGCTTAGTATTTCAACTGAAAACTGGGATACACTCCTAATATTTATTTTAGCACCGAAATTGGACTCTCAAACATTAAGAAAGTGGGAGGAAAAATCAAACTCAAATGAATTGCCTTCTTTACAGGACTTCAAATCATTCCTACGGTCACGGGCAGATCTATTGGAATCTCTTAAGTTCTTCGGACCTGCCCAGTGATCAAGGACAAGCGAAATATAATGCACCCAGGAAGGCCTTGGTAACCACGTCCACATCCAACTCTAACTCAAGCCCGAATAAGGTATCGAATTTAAATAATAATGCTAGTCGATGCCCATATTGTTAAAACGCACACTACATAAATCAATGTCACAAATTCCTAACATTAAGTATTAAGTCTCGCATACAGACAGCGAGATACCTGCGCCTTTGCACTAATTGTCTAAGGCCAGGGCACATAGTAGCGAATTGTCGCGCGAGCAGCTGTAGAACGTGTAAAGCTAAGCATCATACACTTCTGCACATCACGCACACACCTATTCATACAACACCTACCAATCCCTCTAGTATCGAACAACCACAAAGCACATTAAATCCTCGACCAGTAGTAACGGAGCCGGGACAGTCTATTAACCTACATACAACCGATCATTTACCTATTCAATTAACCACACCGATTCAAAATAAGACTATTCTTTTATCGACTGCCCTGGTGAGTGTGATTGACACCGATAATCAATCGCACACCCTAAGGGCCCTGTTAGACTCGGGCTCCCAATCTAATTTTATAACCGAAAATGCGTTCAAAAAACTAAAATTGCAAAAAATACCGATTAATATGCAAGTTACGGGCTTCAATGAAAGCGTAACTTGTATAGATTACTCTAGCAATCTAACCATTCATTCCCAAATCAGCAACTTTTCTAGAAAAATATCTTGTCTCGTTGTACCTACTATTTGTAACACTACGCCACCGCACCCAGTCGATCTCGGAGAAATAAACTTTCCTAGAAAGTATAAATTAGCAGACACATCATTTTACAAGCCAAGCGAAATCGATCTTCTTTTAGGAGTAGAATTGTTTTATGGCATACTCTGTACCGGTCAATATAGACCAGGCAAGGGACTACCTATTTTACAAAATACTAAACTCGGATGGGTAGTTTCCGGACCTATTGCCTCTAAAATACCAACACAAAAAACACATTGTAACTTTATTCAATCAAATGAGTTACGACAGTTCTGGGGCGAAGGTACGAAGCCTCCACATGATGATAATGATGAGTGTGAAAGGATATTTCAAACACACACTCGGAACTCTGACGGTAACTTCGTTGTAAAACTTCCCCTTATGGCTTCCCCATCGGAACTGGGACAGTCTAGACATACAGTATACAAGAGATTTAAAACATTAGAATCTAAATTTGAAAGAGATCCTACTTATAAAAGGCAATACGTTAGCTTCATGCGCGAATTCGAACAAGCAGGGCATATGATTAGACGAGATACCTATGAGCCTTGCAATTATTTACCGCATCATGCGGTGATTAACCAAGAAAAAACAACTACTCCCCTCCGAGTGGTAATTGATGCTTCTTTCAAAACAAGTACAGGTGTATCTTTTAATGATATTCAGTTTAAAGGTACAATTAGCCAAGATAAATTAACCAATATCCTACTTAAATTTCGTAAAAACAAATATGTAATTAATGCTGACGTAGAAAAGTTATACCGATTTATATACCTACATCCTTCCCAACACAACCTACAATGCATACTATGACGCGAAAACCCTACCGATCAATTATTAACATACACTCTCACAACTTTAAGCTTTGGTTTAAAGTGCGCACCCTACATAGCTACGAGATGTCTACAACAGTTGGCGGAGGAATTCAAAGAACAGTACCCAGAGGCAGCAGCCGCTATACTAAACGAGTTTTATATCGACGATTGGCTCCACTCGGGAGACGACGAGCAACACGTAATCAAAACAGCTGAGCAGGTCGAACGCATCCTACGCAGCGCAAACTTTAACTTACGAAAGTGGAAATCCAATTCTAGTAAGATTTTAAATAACGTGAATAATTCTTTCACACACACTACACAATCGAATAACACACAAGATACCGTAAAATTGTTAGGCCTCGCATGGAATGGTTCTTCTGACTATATTACTTATTCACAAAAAATCAAGCCATTGCCAAGTGTTCTAACTAAACGAAAGATTTTATCCATGGCCTCGGAAATATTTGATCCACTAGGATTAATAGCGCCGGTATTAATTATTGCGAAGATTTTCATTCAGTCACTTTGGAAAATAAAATCTGACTGGGATGAAAGTATACCTACTTTCCTCTATACACAGTGGAAAGAATTTTATAGTAATTTGCACTATCTCAACTCGCTAATCATACCTAGACACGTTCTCATTTATGACTACATAAATACCGAATTGCACGGCTTTGCAGACAGTTCAATGACTGCCTATGGCGCAGTTATATATATACGCTCGATAGACAGGGTAGGCAACATTCTAGTGCGCTTGTTATGCGCCAAATCCAGAGTAGCGAAAAAGGAAACTATTCCAAGGTTAGAACTGAGAGCGGCGGCATTATTAGCAAACCTATACAAAGACATTAAATTGGCATTATCATGTGATTTTAATGAAACTTATCTTTGGTCTGATTCAAGTATTGTACTGGCATGGATAAAAACTCAGTCTAGTAATAAATTAAACCAATTTGTCAGTAACCGAGTGTACGAAATAAAGGCATTAACAAATGTAAATCATTGGCAATGGGTTACTTCTAGTGAAAATCCGGCAGATTTTATAACTAGAGGTATTCAAGCAAATAAAATACAAAATACTAAAATGTGGTGGGAAGGTCCGTCCTGGCTTTCAAACCCGCAATCTCAATGGCCGTCACGGCAAATACCTAACACTTCAATTCCCGAGTTAGAAACTATATGCAATGTCTCAAATGTTGTTCCAGTAAACGATTTTTATACAAACCTATTCGAAAGATGGTCGAATGCGAATAAACTAGTTCGCATATTTGCATTTGTGCTGAGGTTCAAAAATATCCTCAAGGGCGTAATTAATAAGGGACCCTTATCTGTAACAGAATTAAACTATTCATTACATATTCTTGTAAAAAACGCTCAAATTGAATCTTTCCCCATAGAATATAACCTACTTAAAACCAACAAACCACTACCGCAGTCGTCCAACATTCTATGTTTGAACCCATTCATGCAGAACGAAATAATTAGGGTAGGAGGTCGTTTGGTTCTCTCTCCCTACAGCCACGACAAGAAACATCCTATAATCTTACATCATAAACACTCGCTCACAAAACTCATAATGCATACCGAACACATAAAATTGTTACACGCTGGTCCACAATTACTGTTATGTACAGTAAGAGAACGATTCTGGCCTACTCATGGCAAGTCTCTCGCTTCTAAAATAGTACACGAGTGTGTCACCTGTTTTAGGGCAAAACCAAATACTTACAGTCCAATTATGGGAAACTTACAAAAAACGAGAATAACACCGTCATTTCCATTCCTCAATACGAGCATCGATTACGCAGGATTTTTTCTGATAAGGAATGGAAGAGGGCGTGGTTACAAAACTTCTAAGTGCTATATAGCAATTTTTGTTTGTTGCGCGACGAAGGCAATTCATATCGAGTTAGTTACAGGTCTAGAATCGCAGATTTTCCTAGCTGCGTTACGGAGATTCATATCCAGACGAGGTAAACCGCGTGAGATGGTGAGTGACAATGCTACTACTTTTCATGGCGCCAATAACGACTTATTGCTTCATAAAAATGTATACCTAACCTTACGTCCATTACCTATTAGTTAGATCATAATTTAAGTTAACACATACCTACCTATGTATTTAAGAACTAGTTTGTAAAATAAATTTAGTTAGATTATGATTTAAGTTAACACATACCTAGTATTTAAAAACTAAAGTTAGCACATACCTACCTATGTATTTAAGAATTAGTTCGTATAATAAATTATTACCTTTTGTTGGTTTCACTCTTAGCTACACCTAATAGGCAGACAAAGATACCTTTAGGTAGGCAATTTATCATCCATGAACCATAAGTTCATAGGATAGTACCAAGAGTTATCTATTTAGAATTTTCACCCAAGAACCTTATGTTCATGGGTTTGTAATAATAGCTACTTACCTATTTAGACGTGCCATATGCTAGCATAATTAGTATAACCTAAAATGTAAAGGAGGATTCTGATAATAGCTTCATATCATTTCCGGCCGCAGTATGTTAAACACAGCGCCATCTGTGTCTTAACGGATGCACCACATACCATCAATTGCTTGTTACGTAGTTCGAACAGCCGCCACTAGAGGCGCCCTTAAAATCTATATAAACCGATCTGAAGCTAGGATCGGGGTCTTGCCTGCATCAAAACTGTCAACTAGACAGCTCTGTACTCGAACCCAATAAATTTCTCTTATTCTGTTATAGCTGGCTGGTTTCTTTCCTGCATTTTACAACTATTGTATATATGTAAGTGTACACAATGAAGTAAACAACAAGAGGGCTAGTTCATAACTGTTTATTCAATCAGGCGCGCCTACCCACATCATAATTATTAAATCCAGTACATCCTTCCCTTAATAAACTAGTTTAAAATAATTATTACTAGACATCTTAATTTTAACTATATGTTTTTCTAGTGCTAAACACAGCTATTATTATATAGTAGTGAAAACACTTGAGTATACTTAAATGGATTAACAATTTGAGAGGGAACCTATGGGGATATATATAGGTCATCTACTTATTTATTTAATATTAATTCTTACAATCAGTAATTCTAATACTTACTATTTATTCACATCTAAATACTTACAAAAGGTCTAGTACAACTTATTGTTTTAATTACATAGCAAATTCAGAAATTGGTGCGAAGGTAATTTGTGTTCCGATTTAGCTTGTCGCAGCTATTTGGGCAGCACTTGCGATAAGGTGATTAACTTTAGCTAGTACCTATTGCGAACAGAGGTTTATCTAATAAAAAATATATATAACGATGAGTTAATATTTTATTTGCTTTATTTTATTCTGAGCTTCCCTTGCAGCAGCCCTCTTAGGCAAACCTTTATCTTGGAAATATGGGTTCGGCGAGTCAATTGCAAAATCAGAGTCTGTGCTTTCGCAAGACCCATACGTTTCCGACTGTACTTGGGAAGGTTCTCCATCGCTTATGTCATCATTACACATCGTCTCGTCGAACGATGTCGTAGGAGACAAAGGATCGGGGAGTTTGATGAGGTGCCTCCTATTCCTACGAAGTACCTTGCCTGATACATCGGTGACAAAATAAGATCGCGGCTCCGTAGCATGAGAGGTGACAACCGCGCGCCGCCGCGTCGCGCCGTCCACTGCGATCACCTCGTCGCCGGGCTGCAGCTCGGCAAGCGCCCGCGTACGCTGGTCGTAAACAGCTCGAGATCTCTCCTGATTACGTAATTTATTTATGAAGTCAGGAGTATTATCTCTGTCCGGTCTCAACTTGTCGGGATGAGAAGGTAGTCTTGTGTTCAACCTTCGACCCATGAGGAGTTGGGCAGGGCTCGCTATACCATCTCTCGCTGTGGACCGGTAATTAAGCAGTGCTAGGTAAAAATCGGAATCAGAGTCTATACTTTTTTTTAATAATTCTTTAACTGTACGAACCGCGCGCTCACTTCGCCCATTGGATTGGGGGTAATTGGGGGAAGAGGTTATATGATTAACGCCCCAGGCCTTTGTAAAACTTCTGAACTCTTTAGACGCGTAAGCTGGACCGTTATCTGTCATTAGCTCACAGGGAATTCCGTGTCTAGCGAACTGGTCTTTCATCGCCGCAATCACCTGTTTAGAAGTAATGCCTTTGAGCGGAATTACCTCCACATAGTCTGAGAAATAATCGACCAATATTAAATAATAGCTTTTACCATATTCAAATATGTCGGAGCCTAGTTTCACCCAGGGTAGGTGTGGAATGGTGTGAGGCTTCATGGGTTCGCGCGCGGGGTGGGGCGAGTGCGCGGCGCACACGCGGCACCGGCGCACCGTCTGCTCGACATCGCGCGTCATGCCCGCCCAGAACATGACGTCACGCGCACGTCGCTTGCAACGGTCGATGCCGAGGTGACCCTCGTGCACCCGAGACAACATCTCGTTTCTCAAACCAATCGGAATAAAGATAAGATTATTATGAAGTAACACGCCATCCGCGTATTCGAAGCCTTCCCGGCAGCTCCAATACTGCCGCACGCTGTCATGCGTTAGAAATTTATTTATAGGCCAACCGTTTAAAATATAATCAATCAATATCTTAGACTCGCTATCATTACTCGTGAATTCTTTTATTGTTTTTAGACGGTCGCTGCTGACCCTAACGTTTTGTAAAAGAAAGCAAGTTTGATCTTCGAGTTCCCTAGATAAGTTCGTATGCATGCGTTCCGGCAATGGTGCTCGGGATAAAGTGTCAGCAATGTACATATATTTTCCCGGTTTATATACAACCTGAAAATCATATCGCTGCACGCGAAGCATCATACGTTGCAATCGAGCAGGGACAGAGTCTAGTGACTTTTTGAAAAGCGCCTCAAGAGGCTTATGATCCGTTTCCACGGTAATATCGTCCTTACCGAAAACGTACTGATGGAACTTTTCTAAAGCAAAAACAATAGCGAGCATCTCTTTCTCGATCTGAGCGTACCGCTGCTGCGTGTCCGTGAGTGTAAGCGAAGCGAACTCCACCGGACGGCCGCCCTGCAGCAGCACGGCACCCAGCGCGCGCGAGCTGGCGTCCACGGATAGCAGCGCTGGCTCGCGCGGCGCGAACAGCGCCAGCACGGGCGCGCTGCACAGCGTACTCTTTAGCGAGCTCACGACGCGCTCCTCGCACGATCCCCAGCTCCACAAGCTGTCTTTCTTCAATAAATTCCGCAGGGGACTAACCGTTTCAGAGTAGTTGGGTATGAACTTACTAACATAGTTTACCATACCGAGAAACCTCTCGAGCGCCTGCCTGTCGCTCGGACTGGGCATTTCCGTGATAGCCCGCAGCTTTGCCAGATCTATTTTCATGCCTTCTGCGCTGAATGTATGGCCTAGGTACGTAATTTCCGTGACGCAAAATTCGCATTTGTCCCTATTAAATTTTATGCCGACGGACCGCGCCCTTTCAAGGAGACAAGCAAGGCGTCTATCGTGTTCTTCCTTCGATGATGCCCAGACGATGACGTCATCGACAAATGAATCCACACCGTCCAGATCCTCGAGCAGCTGTCGAACCTTGGCGTGAAAGACTTCCGACGCCGAATTTATGCCGTACGGAAGACGTAGGTACTGGTACCTACCAAAAGGTGTACCGAAGGTGCACAAGTCAGCACTTGCATCATCCAACTGGACCATCCAGAAACCTGATTTGGCGTCTAACTTACTAAAATACCGCGCACCCTTTAGTTTGGTGGCTATTTCAGTTATTGTTGGCAAAGGGTAATGCTGCCGCCTAATTACCTTGTTAAGAGGCCGCGGATCGAGGCAGACTCGAATGCTGGCATCTTTTTTAGCTACGATAACAATACCGTTTACCCAGGAGGTTGGATGTGTTACTTTCCTGATGACTCCTAATTCCTCCATTCGGTACAGTTCTCTTTGTAATTGATCTCTCACTCCGAGCGGTATTTTCCTAACAGGGCATATGCAAGGACTGGCATTGTTTTCTAATTGTATTTTATAACGGCCCGGCAACTTACCTAAACCCTTGAAAAGATCCTCATACCTGTCTAAATTTATCGAGTAGATTCTTTGTATCAACCCCAGCTCTTCTAATGCATATTTACCCAAAATACTCTGACAAGCCTCATCGGTTACTACAACTTTTAATTGGTATGTATGTTGTTTATGTTCTAACGTTACTGTAGTCGAACCGATAATAGTTAAAAAGTTACCACAGAATGACCTTGCACGTATATTTATTAAGAGATAAAACTTCCAGCCCCCTATTATTGGAAGTCATTGTGACATTGCGTAGAACGCTTCATTCACGATCCACACAGCTGCGCTGACCGCGTAGTGGTTATCTCTCTGCATAGTGACTGCAGGGTTTGAAGGCTCGGTGTACCCTAGGGGGGGGGCACAAATTGTAACTGCGAGCAACAGTTAAACAACGCCGTGATGGAGACGGCGGGCGCTAAGCCCAAGCCGCAGCGGCGCAAGAAACCCAAGAAGCGTGTCGATAATTCAGGCTCAACAGGTGATAATGTCATCTATCGCACGAAGGCTTACACGTATCTTGACAAGGGTGATGAGGTCATACGAGTACCAGGAGCTACTCCTATAAATGATGTAAGCGTGGTACATGGTCCGCCACCACCACAAAAATTGGCGGAAATAAACAAGAAGCAACCAAAACCAAAGAGAATAGCTCTTAGCACGGTTTCCATCGTGTTGATTGCTGCTACTCTGGCTGCCTTGTTTGGGGTTGGCGATTCGCTAGAAGTGATGAAAAACAAATGCTATAACGGAGCGGCTCCGGATAGCGTAAAGAGTAGACGTGTTGCAAATTTTTTCTTGACAAATTTAATTCTAAACTATTTAAAACTAAACCTTAAATTTACCAGTACTAAGTGCATATTGGAATACATTCATCTATCACCTCAGCGCTGCCCGACCATCCTGTGGAAAGAGAAGGCTAACGTTTTCGGCAAACTTCGGAGATATTCGGCGATCCTATAGGCGGACCTGACTGGCCCGACCAAGTGACGTGTGCGTGCACATTGACATAGTATATACGAAAACAGCACCTCACCTCAACTGTAAGTTACAACTGTAATTCTCACATAACTAAACATGAGCACCACGCGTTCACCAACCACATCCCGAAGCAAAATGAAAATGATTTCTACCGGAGGTAACAGCAGTTCACAGGCAGACCTGTCGGAACTCGACACTGATGTTTCTGAACCGATACTAAAAACTATTTCTTTACGAAAAAGGAAAACCCCCGACAACGATTTTTTACATCAATTCAACGAGTTTAAAAAAGAAATGATGGGGATTCTCAAAGAAAGTTCCAAACCACACATGGAAAATATTAACAAAATAAGTGAAAATATATCCACAATCAAAGAGCAACTTCAGGACATTAGAAATAAAACAGAATATCTAGTTACAGAAAATCAAGCTTTTAAAACGCAAATCGAAACCCTGACTAGCAGTGTAAAAGAAAACGAAGACAACATTGCATCTCTCAAAAATGAAGTCCAACGCTTAAAAACGTATCAGCCCATGTCAGCTGAACCGTCACTACCAGCCAATTATGATGAACTGATCACCGAACTTCATGAGCGTTCAGAACGGAGCAAAAACATAATAATAACTGGACTTGCAGAGCCGCATGCTGAACAATTGGAAGAAAGACGCGACATAGACAGACAAAAGGTCGATGAAATTATTAAAAGTATTGTCCCCGGCTGTCCAAATGCTGTAAAAGTTATCAGACTCGGCAAATATAGCAGTCAAAAGGCACGGTCAGTAAAAATCTGTTTTTCTTCCTGTGATATAGCAAAGAACATTTTGCGTAACAGAAGCCTGGTCAAAACAAATAGTATAAAGATATTTTCCGACCAAACCCCACACCAACAAAAGTATATAATGGACCTAAAAAAGCAACTAAAGTTACGACAAGAAAATGGAGAAAATAACATCACAATAAGATATATTAAAGGCATTCCTAAGATAACCAACCAACAGCCAAAAAACTAGAATACGAAGCACACAAGATCGTTAAAAGACCAGAAAGGACTTACGAAATCATTAATAACTATGATGATGTAACAACAACAAATAAATCTATGAAATTCTTTTATGCAAATATTCGCAGTATCGTAAAACCGGGAAAACTTGATGAAATAAGATGTGTAATTAAAGCTTTCAAAACAACAATACACGCTATTATACTAACTGAGACATGGATTAAAGATGAAGGGGAAGCCTTGCGTCAAAAAATACCAAATTATACACATTACTTTAACTTCAGAACAGGATCACGGGGTGGAGGAGTGTCTATTTTCGTACATAATAGCCTAAAACATGAACTGCTGGAAGGACAATGTGAAAACGGTAACCACTTCCTCTGGATCCACATAAACAAGCTTTCCCTAGACATTGGTGCCATATACAAGCAACCAGCAGCAAACACATATCGATTCCTGGAAACGTATTCAACCAGTCTTTCAAAAAGGAGGAGAATGTTGATATTCGGAGACCTAAACATAAATCTACTATGCAAAGATAAGACTACGCGAGAATATAAATACTTGCTACAAGAAAACGGGCTCAAACTGATAAATAAGACAAAAAAAGAATACTGTACACGAGAAACAAGCACTTCGAAAACTATCATTGATCATGTTGGTACTAGCTTACAAGAAAATAGTTTCCACATGGCTCTAATTGAAAGTGCGTTGTCAGACCACAAGCAGATATACCTAGAAGTCCACAGAAATTTATCAGAAAAACCCCAACGTGTACATTATGAAACTATAAATTATAATAAACTCTACAATCATATAAAAGATAATACAATACCACAGCTAGAATATGAAAAACTAGAAAAATTCCTAAATGAAGCAATGGCAAAAAGTAAATCAACTAAGACTAAACAAATAAACGCACCAAGAGCAGACTGGATAAATAGAAACATAATCGCATTAATAAATGAAAGAAACACACTATGGCAGAGATTGAAACAAAATCCTAAGGATAAAACTTTAAGACAGGAATTCAAAAAACGCAGAAACACAACCCATAAAGCTATACAAAAAGCGAAATATATCTATTTTACCAACAAATTTAGTAACTGTGACAAAAACCCTACAAAAATGTGGCAGCTTATTAACGATTTAGCTAATAACAAAACTCAAAATCGTTATATTCCATCAAAGTTGAATACCTCATCAGGCACAACAACAGACACTCAAGAAATATGCGAATGTTTTAACACATTCTTTTCCAACATTGGCTCCGAGCTCGCAAGTAAAATTCAAACCATGAAAAATCATAAACCACCTTGCTTAATTTCCTCTGGAAAAAAACTGACCAAAAAGTTAACACAATTTAAACCTGCAACAACCGATGAAGTGAGTATGATAATTGATAATCTAAAAACAAATACAAGCTCTGGTTTAGACGGAATTAATGCCAAAGTAATCAAATCTGTAAAAGATCTTATCGTTGTTAATTTAACTCATTGCATCAATCGCTGTTTAAGCATAGGTAGTTTTCCAGAATCTTTGAAGACCGCTAAAGTTAGCCCAATTTTCAAATCAGGCAGTAAATTAGAACCAGAAAACTACCGTCCAATCTCCGTTCTTCCCGTGATTTCCAAAATTATTGAAAAAATCCTTTACAATAGGCTCAGTGAATTTTTAGAAACTTCAAACTTCTTATACAAAAAACAATATGGATTCCGACCGAAATCAAACACTTTAGCGGCTACTATCGATCTAGTAACAATGATTAAAACCAATATTGATCAGAGAAAAATAACTCTAGGCATATTTATCGACCTAAGAAAAGCCTTCGACACCGTCAGCCACAAAATACTATTAATAAAATTAAAACAGATTGGGGTTTCAGGCATAGCTAATGATATGTTTCGTTCATATCTATCCCGTAGGCATCAAATTGTAAAAATCAATAAACAACAGAGTCTCCCCCAACAAATAACATACGGCGTCCCTCAAGGATCAATCCTAGGACCCTTATTGTTTTTAACATATATAAATGATATCCACAAAGTAGGTCTTACAGGTGACGTTACTCTCTATGCCGACGATACGAGTCTTTTTTACTCTGGACACTCAATCGATTTAATCACAAAACAGGCACAAAAAGATCTTAATTTACTAAACATCTGGCTGAAAACAAACTTGCTAACAATTAATACAAAAAAGACTAATTACATAATTTTCCATGCTAAAAACAAGAAAATCGGTGACTACACTCCATTAACTATCAATGATGAAACAATAAACAGAGTAACGGAAGAAAAATATTTAGGGCTCATTCTCGACAGTCAGTTAAATTGGAAACCACACATAAAGGCAATCCGTACTAAATTAATATCACTAAGAGGTTCAATGCGTGGAATTGGACAATACCTTCCTAAAAGAGTCAAATACCTAATTTACAATTCATTAGTAAAATCTCAACTAGATTATCTCATTGAAGCTTGGGGTACAGCAGCTAAAACAAATTTGAAACCTTTACAAACGACACAAAATAAACTGATCAAAACAATATTTCAGCTTCCTTACCTAGAGCCTACAGTCGATGTCTACAAAAAAACTAAACTTTTCAATTTAAAACAAATATATAAGTACAACACAATCATTCTTATAAGAAAAATTTTAACAAAAAGCATACATTCACAACTTAGATTCACAAAGAATATTAATACACACAATCGTCGGACAAGACAGGCAAACAATATTAAACTGAAAACACCTCGGACCAACTATGGAAAAAGAAATATAATGTATGAGGGAGCCCAACTTTATAATAAATTGCCAAAAAACATCAAAAATACAGATTCATTTATAAGGTTTAAGAGGTTATTGAAAGACCACATAACAGAAGAATATACAATATAATTCAGTTCACGTCATAACATAAAAAAAAAATGTACTACTTAAATAAATATACCATACTTTAGAATAAAACAAGCATAAGTACAAAACTAATAAATAAATTTATGCTTAAAATTACTAAATTACTCTATTGTCATAAGTCATACATAACTTAGGATACTGAACTAATATTCTACTATGTCTTTTGCTTTCTATTGAGACTATCAATCTGTTGTCAAACTACCCTCTAGTTAGCATATTTTTGATTTGTTGTGAATTGTGTGTTTTATTGTGTGTTTTAAATGTGTGTTCTAAACTTTATTAACGCTTTCCGGTGTAATAATTTACGTAGTTTTAAGTTTCTCTGTAAGTGAATTGTATATAATTCTTAAGAGAAAAATAAATGTCTTAAACCATATAAAGAACGTGACAACAACGAGTGTTATTGGCTGGATCCGCATAGAACATCGTCTTCGAAATGTGCTGTATGTCCTGCAACAGATGGTGAAGATCATCTAATAATTGGGTCGAATGGCTTTGGTCATGAGTGGTCGAATCTTATATATGTTAACATGACGACCGGCAAAGTTAGCTCCGATTCAGCGATTGGTAGATTTGCACCTATAGTGAAAGGCACCCTGTTGTGGGAGTTGGTTGATATAGTTAACATCGTAACTAAAGACGGATCACTAAAGAGGGTACAGCATCATGAACTGCAGTTAGCCACACTATCCGAACGAATGGATAAGAGGTGGGATGAGCAGCAAGTAAAGTTCAATAATCACATTAATAACGTGGCAACTGAAATACTTGAAGTTAAAACTGTAATCAAAAAGTGCCAACTCAACGAGCGGAAGCTTGCCGACAGAACCAACGATGTTGAGCGCAAAGCAAACAGTACGCTTGATAAAGTCACGAAGTTGAAAGACTTCGTAGTTAAGCAATCTATGCTGTTGCAAAACTGTGCAGTAGAAAATAACGAACTGAAAAGTCGCGTTAAAGCTATGTCGGATAAAATAAATAAAATCGAGGACGAGATGGCACAACTGATAATGGATGCTGTGAATTCTGCTTTCTATCAAAAATCAGTTGATGCAGATTCACTAGTCCATGTTGATTATGGAGTGGCAGCTAAAACTACACCACCCCTACTCAGGCTCAAGCGCCAAGAAGATGAAGGCTTAGAGGTTGAGACACCGAAGGCGCTAACTGACGACGCAACTGTGCTGAAAATAAGATACGGATTTGTGGATGTTGAATTGCACCAAAATATAGTGAAGAACTGTAGTTGTACCAATGGTATAATGAAATTATGCAATATGGAAATCAAGTTCAATTCAACAAGAGCACATAAGCCTGAGGAGTCCAGTTACTGCTTGTTGAATGTCTCAACGTCTAACGGGATAATGTCAAGGAAGGAGCGGTTAAATTGCAAACAATCGGATATCAGGGATGCATGTGCTTTGTCACTGCTGGTGGGGCAGTCAGTTGACATGTCAAATGTTACCCGCGCGCATAGGAGATGGGTACGTGTACCTAGATGACAACAAGTTACTATTCAAGAGTAAGTTGATGAAAGATATCTGTGAATACACCGACGACGACAGGCCCTATCACCTGAAACCGACGAGTAAATACAGGCCAATATTTGTGATGTGCAACATAACAAGTAACGACAATACACCAACTAGGTCAAGCAATAGGCTGCACTACATGGTCGTTGTATGTGCGGTAGTTGCAACAACAATAATTGAAACGGTTTATCAGTCATGGGTGATGGGACTTGAAGTGTTGGCAGCGGCGATTATAGGCCTACTGTTTGTTATAGAGGACGCGCTAGTCAGCGCTAGTATTCAACTTCGCAACTGTGCTGCTTTAGTAGTGTTGGTTGGCTGTTTTGGGGCTTTAACAACGAGTAGGGTTGTGAGTGCTGCATTGTGGATAGTCATGCTTGGTTGGCTTTACACTGTAGAGGCAATAGATGGCATGACCTTCACAATAAATGGTGTCAAAGGCACAAATAAAATAACTTACGAAACGTCATTGAACATGCACGCAGGTGATACGTTGCTCATGGGTAACGTGTCACTTTCACTAATAGAGATTAGACAGAGGCGTGAGTATGATTACGTGTACAGCTTGCCCACGGTGGTGACTGTCGCCACCTTGTGTCACAATTGGGACTGTGGTAACACAGCTCCCAATTGTAACAACAAGTGCGATGGCGTTTGCGGAGACTTATCTTATTCAAGATGTGTACCCATGCAGATGTACCACTCATGCGTTTGGTCACCCCTGCAGTGTGCAGCTTGCGAAGGGACAGGAGCACTCTTCGAACAGCTATGCTTCGTGGGAAGCGAAGTATGCAATTTATTTGATAGCCCGAGTAATCAAGGCGACCGAGAAATAGTTCTAGAATACAATATTGATGGTAGGACTGAAAACCATATCGTCAAAGTAGGGCAAGATGCTTACTCTAGTGGCGGTATATTTCGAGTAACGGAACTCGAAATTCTGACAACAGCAACAATTGGCACAGTTTCAAAATGTGGCAGGCACACATGGTGTAGGAAACAGAAATTACCCATAAAAGACTTCTGTGGTTGGTACGGTATGGAATCCAATTCATCACAGATGGACCCAGAATGTCTTAGGATGAAGAGCACGAGAGCTTATGCCGATGGATCAAGCATACAATCTAAATTGGAGTATAGATCCAACAACTTCGAACCATCGCAATTCGGGTTTAGGCTTTGTACTGACCAAGAAGTAGATACCGATGATGATAAGTCTGCAGTGGTATGGACGTTATCGCCCGGCGCGAGATTGAACATATATCACGAGCAGGAATTGGAAGCAACCACAACTCAACTGTGTGACGATATAGATACACTGTCAGTTTCGGCAGTTAAGCAAGGAGAGAAACACGCGTTCAAGACATCAATAGTGACAATTACTGGCCAAGTAGAACAGGAGTGCCTTGTGCAAGTTAGCAGTAAGAGGTGCTTTGTGCTGGGCAGGACAGATTATCTATTGAGATCTGATTTCAGCATTAACTTGACGATGACCTGCACGATTTGGAGCAGTGACACTATATACTTGACTGGTAGCAAGAAATACGACGTCTCAGCTACCAATATCGCGGTAGATCCATCTTATTACGTTGAAAAGTCATGGGCAGTAAACACCAATAACACGATCATAAACGGTGATTTTCCAGTTTGGGCAACGCAGTGGCTACTAAACAACATCCGTTGGCTGACCAGCATAATAACTAAGATGCTGACAAACGTGATGGCCATTGCTGCCGTTTTGGATTAAAATAGGCTGCCTTGTTTGGGGTTGGCGATTCGCTAGAAGTGATGAAAAACAAATGCTATAAAGAACGTGACAACAACGAGTGTTATTGGCTGGATCCGCATAGAACATCGTCTTCGAAATGTGCTGTATGTCCTGCAACAGATGGTGAAGATCATCTAATAATTGGGTCGAATGGCTTTGGTCATGAGTGGTCGAATCTTATATATGTTAACATGACGACCGGCAAAGTTAGCTCCGATTCAGCGATTGGTAGATTTGCACCTATAGTGAAAGGCACCCTGTTGTGGGAGTTGGTTGATATAGTTAACATCGTAACTAAAGACGGATCACTAAAGAGGGTACAGCATCATGAACTGCAGTTAGCCACACTATCCGAACGAATGGATAAGAGGTGGGATGAGCAGCAAGTAAAGTTCAATAATCACATTAATAACGTGGCAACTGAAATACTTGAAGTTAAAACTGTAATCAAAAAGTGCCAACTCAACGAGCGGAAGCTTGCCGACAGAACCAACGATGTTGAGCGCAAAGCAAACAGTACGCTTGATAAAGTCACGAAGTTGAAAGACTTCGTAGTTAAGCAATCTATGCTGTTGCAAAACTGTGCAGTAGAAAATAACGAACTGAAAAGTCGCGTTAAAGCTATGTCGGATAAAATAAATAAAATCGAGGACGAGATGGCACAACTGATAATGGATGCTGTGAATTCTGCTTTCTATCAAAAATCAGTTGATGCAGATTCACTAGTCCATGTTGATTATGGAGTGGCAGCTAAAACTACACCACCCCTACTCAGGCTCAAGCGCCAAGAAGATGAAGGCTTAGAGGTTGAGACACCGAAGGCGCTAACTGACGACGCAACTGTGCTGAAAATAAGATACGGATTTGTGGATGTTGAATTGCACCAAAATATAGTGAAGAACTGTAGTTGTACCAATGGTATAATGAAATTATGCAATATGGAAATCAAGTTCAATTCAACAAGAGCACATAAGCCTGAGGAGTCCAGTTACTGCTTGTTGAATGTCTCAACGTCTAACGGGATAATGTCAAGGAAGGAGCGGTTAAATTGCAAACAATCGGATATCAGGGATGCATGTGCTTTGTCACTGCTGGTGGGGCAGTCAGTTGACATGTCAAATGTTACCCGCGCGCATAGGAGATGGGTACGTGTACCTAGATGACAACAAGTTACTATTCAAGAGTAAGTTGATGAAAGATATCTGTGAATACACCGACGACGACAGGCCCTATCACCTGAAACCGACGAGTAAATACAGGCCAATATTTGTGATGTGCAACATAACAAGTAACGACAATACACCAACTAGGTCAAGCAATAGGCTGCACTACATGGTCGTTGTATGTGCGGTAGTTGCAACAACAATAATTGAAACGGTTTATCAGTCATGGGTGATGGGACTTGAAGTGTTGGCAGCGGCGATTATAGGCCTACTGTTTGTTATAGAGGACGCGCTAGTCAGCGCTAGTATTCAACTTCGCAACTGTGCTGCTTTAGTAGTGTTGGTTGGCTGTTTTGGGGCTTTAACAACGAGTAGGGTTGTGAGTGCTGCATTGTGGATAGTCATGCTTGGTTGGCTTTACACTGTAGAGGCAATAGATGGCATGACCTTCACAATAAATGGTGTCAAAGGCACAAATAAAATAACTTACGAAACGTCATTGAACATGCACGCAGGTGATACGTTGCTCATGGGTAACGTGTCACTTTCACTAATAGAGATTAGACAGAGGCGTGAGTATGATTACGTGTACAGCTTGCCCACGGTGGTGACTGTCGCCACCTTGTGTCACAATTGGGACTGTGGTAACACAGCTCCCAATTGTAACAACAAGTGCGATGGCGTTTGCGGAGACTTATCTTATTCAAGATGTGTACCCATGCAGATGTACCACTCATGCGTTTGGTCACCCCTGCAGTGTGCAGCTTGCGAAGGGACAGGAGCACTCTTCGAACAGCTATGCTTCGTGGGAAGCGAAGTATGCAATTTATTTGATAGCCCGAGTAATCAAGGCGACCGAGAAATAGTTCTAGAATACAATATTGATGGTAGGACTGAAAACCATATCGTCAAAGTAGGGCAAGATGCTTACTCTAGTGGCGGTATATTTCGAGTAACGGAACTCGAAATTCTGACAACAGCAACAATTGGCACAGTTTCAAAATGTGGCAGGCACACATGGTGTAGGAAACAGAAATTACCCATAAAAGACTTCTGTGGTTGGTACGGTATGGAATCCAATTCATCACAGATGGACCCAGAATGTCTTAGGATGAAGAGCACGAGAGCTTATGCCGATGGATCAAGCATACAATCTAAATTGGAGTATAGATCCAACAACTTCGAACCATCGCAATTCGGGTTTAGGCTTTGTACTGACCAAGAAGTAGATACCGATGATGATAAGTCTGCAGTGGTATGGACGTTATCGCCCGGCGCGAGATTGAACATATATCACGAGCAGGAATTGGAAGCAACCACAACTCAACTGTGTGACGATATAGATACACTGTCAGTTTCGGCAGTTAAGCAAGGAGAGAAACACGCGTTCAAGACATCAATAGTGACAATTACTGGCCAAGTAGAACAGGAGTGCCTTGTGCAAGTTAGCAGTAAGAGGTGCTTTGTGCTGGGCAGGACAGATTATCTATTGAGATCTGATTTCAGCATTAACTTGACGATGACCTGCACGATTTGGAGCAGTGACACTATATACTTGACTGGTAGCAAGAAATACGACGTCTCAGCTACCAATATCGCGGTAGATCCATCTTATTACGTTGAAAAGTCATGGGCAGTAAACACCAATAACACGATCATAAACGGTGATTTTCCAGTTTGGGCAACGCAGTGGCTACTAAACAACATCCGTTGGCTGACCAGCATAATAACTAAGATGCTGACAAACGTGATGGCCATTGCTGCCGTTTTGGATTAAAATAGGCTGCCTTGTTTGGGGTTGGCGATTCGCTAGAAGTGATGAAAAACAAATGCTATAAAGAACGTGACAACAACGAGTGTTATTGGCTGGATCCGCATAGAACATCGTCTTCGAAATGTGCTGTATGTCCTGCAACAGATGGTGAAGATCATCTAATAATTGGGTCGAATGGCTTTGGTCATGAGTGGTCGAATCTTATATATGTTAACATGACGACCGGCAAAGTTAGCTCCGATTCAGCGATTGGTAGATTTGCACCTATAGTGAAAGGCACCCTGTTGTGGGAGTTGGTTGATATAGTTAACATCGTAACTAAAGACGGATCACTAAAGAGGGTACAGCATCATGAACTGCAGTTAGCCACACTATCCGAACGAATGGATAAGAGGTGGGATGAGCAGCAAGTAAAGTTCAATAATCACATTAATAACGTGGCAACTGAAATACTTGAAGTTAAAACTGTAATCAAAAAGTGCCAACTCAACGAGCGGAAGCTTGCCGACAGAACCAACGATGTTGAGCGCAAAGCAAACAGTACGCTTGATAAAGTCACGAAGTTGAAAGACTTCGTAGTTAAGCAATCTATGCTGTTGCAAAACTGTGCAGTAGAAAATAACGAACTGAAAAGTCGCGTTAAAGCTATGTCGGATAAAATAAATAAAATCGAGGACGAGATGGCACAACTGATAATGGATGCTGTGAATTCTGCTTTCTATCAAAAATCAGTTGATGCAGATTCACTAGTCCATGTTGATTATGGAGTGGCAGCTAAAACTACACCACCCCTACTCAGGCTCAAGCGCCAAGAAGATGAAGGCTTAGAGGTTGAGACACCGAAGGCGCTAACTGACGACGCAACTGTGCTGAAAATAAGATACGGATTTGTGGATGTTGAATTGCACCAAAATATAGTGAAGAACTGTAGTTGTACCAATGGTATAATGAAATTATGCAATATGGAAATCAAGTTCAATTCAACAAGAGCACATAAGCCTGAGGAGTCCAGTTACGGCTTGTTGAATGTCTCAACGTCTAACGGGATAATGTCAAGGAAGGAGCGGTTAAATTGCAAACAATCGGATATCAGGGATGCATGTGCTTTGTCACTGCTGGTGGGGCAGTCAGTTGACATGTCAAATGTTACCCGCGCGCATAGGAGATGGGTACGTGTACCTAGATGACAACAAGTTACTATTCAAGAGTAAGTTGATGAAAGATATCTGTGAATACACCGACGACGACAGGCCCTATCACCTGAAACCGACGAGTAAATACAGGCCAATATTTGTGATGTGCAACATAACAAGTAACGACAATACACCAACTAGGTCAAGCAATAGGCTGCACTACATGGTCGTTGTATGTGCGGTAGTTGCAACAACAATAATTGAAACGGTTTATCAGTCATGGGTGATGGGACTTGAAGTGTTGGCAGCGGCGATTATAGGCCTACTGTTTGTTATAGAGGACGCGCTAGTCAGCGCTAGTATTCAACTTCGCAACTGTGCTGCTTTAGTAGTGTTGGTTGGCTGTTTTGGGGCTTTAACAACGAGTAGGGTTGTGAGTGCTGCATTGTGGATAGTCATGCTTGGTTGGCTTTACACTGTAGAGGCAATAGATGGCATGACCTTCACAATAAATGGTGTCAAAGGCACAAATAAAATAACTTACGAAACGTCATTGAACATGCACGCAGGTGATACGTTGCTCATGGGTAACGTGTCACTTTCACTAATAGAGATTAGACAGAGGCGTGAGTATGATTACGTGTACAGCTTGCCCACGGTGGTGACTGTCGCCACCTTGTGTCACAATTGGGACTGTGGTAACACAGCTCCCAATTGTAACAACAAGTGCGATGGCGTTTGCGGAGACTTATCTTATTCAAGATGTGTACCCATGCAGATGTACCACTCATGCGTTTGGTCACCCCTGCAGTGTGCAGCTTGCGAAGGGACAGGAGCACTCTTCGAACAGCTATGCTTCGTGGGAAGCGAAGTATGCAATTTATTTGATAGCCCGAGTAATCAAGGCGACCGAGAAATAGTTCTAGAATACAATATTGATGGTAGGACTGAAAACCATATCGTCAAAGTAGGGCAAGATGCTTACTCTAGTGGCGGTATATTTCGAGTAACGGAACTCGAAATTCTGACAACAGCAACAATTGGCACAGTTTCAAAATGTGGCAGGCACACATGGTGTAGGAAACAGAAATTACCCATAAAAGACTTCTGTGGTTGGTACGGTATGGAATCCAATTCATCACAGATGGACCCAGAATGTCTTAGGATGAAGAGCACGAGAGCTTATGCCGATGGATCAAGCATACAATCTAAATTGGAGTATAGATCCAACAACTTCGAACCATCGCAATTCGGGTTTAGGCTTTGTACTGACCAAGAAGTAGATACCGATGATGATAAGTCTGCAGTGGTATGGACGTTATCGCCCGGCGCGAGATTGAACATATATCACGAGCAGGAATTGGAAGCAACCACAACTCAACTGTGTGACGATATAGATACACTGTCAGTTTCGGCAGTTAAGCAAGGAGAGAAACACGCGTTCAAGACATCAATAGTGACAATTACTGGCCAAGTAGAACAGGAGTGCCTTGTGCAAGTTAGCAGTAAGAGGTGCTTTGTGCTGGGCAGGACAGATTATCTATTGAGATCTGATTTCAGCATTAACTTGACGATGACCTGCACGATTTGGAGCAGTGACACTATATACTTGACTGGTAGCAAGAAATACGACGTCTCAGCTACCAATATCGCGGTAGATCCATCTTATTACGTTGAAAAGTCATGGGCAGTAAACACCAATAACACGATCATAAACGGTGATTTTCCAGTTTGGGCAACGCAGTGGCTACTAAACAACATCCGTTGGCTGACCAGCATAATAACTAAGATGCTGACAAACGTGATGGCCATTGCTGCCGTTTTGGATTAAAATAGGCTGCCTTGTTTGGGGTTGGCGATTCGCTAGAAGTGATGAAAAACAAATGCTATAAAGAACGTGACAACAACGAGTGTTATTGGCTGGATCCGCATAGAACATCGTCTTCGAAATGTGCTGTATGTCCTGCAACAGATGGTGAAGATCATCTAATAATTGGGTCGAATGGCTTTGGTCATGAGTGGTCGAATCTTATATATGTTAACATGACGACCGGCAAAGTTAGCTCCGATTCAGCGATTGGTAGATTTGCACCTATAGTGAAAGGCACCCTGTTGTGGGAGTTGGTTGATATAGTTAACATCGTAACTAAAGACGGATCACTAAAGAGGGTACAGCATCATGAACTGCAGTTAGCCACACTATCCGAACGAATGGATAAGAGGTGGGATGAGCAGCAAGTAAAGTTCAATAATCACATTAATAACGTGGCAACTGAAATACTTGAAGTTAAAACTGTAATCAAAAAGTGCCAACTCAACGAGCGGAAGCTTGCCGACAGAACCAACGATGTTGAGCGCAAAGCAAACAGTACGCTTGATAAAGTCACGAAGTTGAAAGACTTCGTAGTTAAGCAATCTATGCTGTTGCAAAACTGTGCAGTAGAAAATAACGAACTGAAAAGTCGCGTTAAAGCTATGTCGGATAAAATAAATAAAATCGAGGACGAGATGGCACAACTGATAATGGATGCTGTGAATTCTGCTTTCTATCAAAAATCAGTTGATGCAGATTCACTAGTCCATGTTGATTATGGAGTGGCAGCTAAAACTACACCACCCCTACTCAGGCTCAAGCGCCAAGAAGATGAAGGCTTAGAGGTTGAGACACCGAAGGCGCTAACTGACGACGCAACTGTGCTGAAAATAAGATACGGATTTGTGGATGTTGAATTGCACCAAAATATAGTGAAGAACTGTAGTTGTACCAATGGTATAATGAAATTATGCAATATGGAAATCAAGTTCAATTCAACAAGAGCACATAAGCCTGAGGAGTCCAGTTACTGCTTGTTGAATGTCTCAACGTCTAACGGGATAATGTCAAGGAAGGAGCGGTTAAATTGCAAACAATCGGATATCAGGGATGCATGTGCTTTGTCACTGCTGGTGGGGCAGTCAGTTGACATGTCAAATGTTACCCGCGCGCATAGGAGATGGGTACGTGTACCTAGATGACAACAAGTTACTATTCAAGAGTAAGTTGATGAAAGATATCTGTGAATACACCGACGACGACAGGCCCTATCACCTGAAACCGACGAGTAAATACAGGCCAATATTTGTGATGTGCAACATAACAAGTAACGACAATACACCAACTAGGTCAAGCAATAGGCTGCACTACATGGTCGTTGTATGTGCGGTAGTTGCAACAACAATAATTGAAACGGTTTATCAGTCATGGGTGATGGGACTTGAAGTGTTGGCAGCGGCGATTATAGGCCTACTGTTTGTTATAGAGGACGCGCTAGTCAGCGCTAGTATTCAACTTCGCAACTGTGCTGCTTTAGTAGTGTTGGTTGGCTGTTTTGGGGCTTTAACAACGAGTAGGGTTGTGAGTGCTGCATTGTGGATAGTCATGCTTGGTTGGCTTTACACTGTAGAGGCAATAGATGGCATGACCTTCACAATAAATGGTGTCAAAGGCACAAATAAAATAACTTACGAAACGTCATTGAACATGCACGCAGGTGATACGTTGCTCATGGGTAACGTGTCACTTTCACTAATAGAGATTAGACAGAGGCGTGAGTATGATTACGTGTACAGCTTGCCCACGGTGGTGACTGTCGCCACCTTGTGTCACAATTGGGACTGTGGTAACACAGCTCCCAATTGTAACAACAAGTGCGATGGCGTTTGCGGAGACTTATCTTATTCAAGATGTGTACCCATGCAGATGTACCACTCATGCGTTTGGTCACCCCTGCAGTGTGCAGCTTGCGAAGGGACAGGAGCACTCTTCGAACAGCTATGCTTCGTGGGAAGCGAAGTATGCAATTTATTTGATAGCCCGAGTAATCAAGGCGACCGAGAAATAGTTCTAGAATACAATATTGATGGTAGGACTGAAAACCATATCGTCAAAGTAGGGCAAGATGCTTACTCTAGTGGCGGTATATTTCGAGTAACGGAACTCGAAATTCTGACAACAGCAACAATTGGCACAGTTTCAAAATGTGGCAGGCACACATGGTGTAGGAAACAGAAATTACCCATAAAAGACTTCTGTGGTTGGTACGGTATGGAATCCAATTCATCACAGATGGACCCAGAATGTCTTAGGATGAAGAGCACGAGAGCTTATGCCGATGGATCAAGCATACAATCTAAATTGGAGTATAGATCCAACAACTTCGAACCATCGCAATTCGGGTTTAGGCTTTGTACTGACCAAGAAGTAGATACCGATGATGATAAGTCTGCAGTGGTATGGACGTTATCGCCCGGCGCGAGATTGAACATATATCACGAGCAGGAATTGGAAGCAACCACAACTCAACTGTGTGACGATATAGATACACTGTCAGTTTCGGCAGTTAAGCAAGGAGAGAAACACGCGTTCAAGACATCAATAGTGACAATTACTGGCCAAGTAGAACAGGAGTGCCTTGTGCAAGTTAGCAGTAAGAGGTGCTTTGTGCTGGGCAGGACAGATTATCTATTGAGATCTGATTTCAGCATTAACTTGACGATGACCTGCACGATTTGGAGCAGTGACACTATATACTTGACTGGTAGCAAGAAATACGACGTCTCAGCTACCAATATCGCGGTAGATCCATCTTATTACGTTGAAAAGTCATGGGCAGTAAACACCAATAACACGATCATAAACGGTGATTTTCCAGTTTGGGCAACGCAGTGGCTACTAAACAACATCCGTTGGCTGACCAGCATAATAACTAAGATGCTGACAAACGTGATGGCCATTGCTGCCGTTTTGGATTAAAATAGGCTGCCTTGTTTGGGGTTGGCGATTCGCTAGAAGTGATGAAAAACAAATGCTATAAAGAACGTGACAACAACGAGTGTTATTGGCTGGATCCGCATAGAACATCGTCTTCGAAATGTGCTGTATGTCCTGCAACAGATGGTGAAGATCATCTAATAATTGGGTCGAATGGCTTTGGTCATGAGTGGTCGAATCTTATATATGTTAACATGACGACCGGCAAAGTTAGCTCCGATTCAGCGATTGGTAGATTTGCACCTATAGTGAAAGGCACCCTGTTGTGGGAGTTGGTTGATATAGTTAACATCGTAACTAAAGACGGATCACTAAAGAGGGTACAGCATCATGAACTGCAGTTAGCCACACTATCCGAACGAATGGATAAGAGGTGGGATGAGCAGCAAGTAAAGTTCAATAATCACATTAATAACGTGGCAACTGAAATACTTGAAGTTAAAACTGTAATCAAAAAGTGCCAACTCAACGAGCGGAAGCTTGCCGACAGAACCAACGATGTTGAGCGCAAAGCAAACAGTACGCTTGATAAAGTCACGAAGTTGAAAGACTTCGTAGTTAAGCAATCTATGCTGTTGCAAAACTGTGCAGTAGAAAATAACGAACTGAAAAGTCGCGTTAAAGCTATGTCGGATAAAATAAATAAAATCGAGGACGAGATGGCACAACTGATAATGGATGCTGTGAATTCTGCTTTCTATCAAAAATCAGTTGATGCAGATTCACTAGTCCATGTTGATTATGGAGTGGCAGCTAAAACTACACCACCCCTACTCAGGCTCAAGCGCCAAGAAGATGAAGGCTTAGAGGTTGAGACACCGAAGGCGCTAACTGACGACGCAACTGTGCTGAAAATAAGATACGGATTTGTGGATGTTGAATTGCACCAAAATATAGTGAAGAACTGTAGTTGTACCAATGGTATAATGAAATTATGCAATATGGAAATCAAGTTCAATTCAACAAGAGCACATAAGCCTGAGGAGTCCAGTTACTGCTTGTTGAATGTCTCAACGTCTAACGGGATAATGTCAAGGAAGGAGCGGTTAAATTGCAAACAATCGGATATCAGGGATGCATGTGCTTTGTCACTGCTGGTGGGGCAGTCAGTTGACATGTCAAATGTTACCCGCGCGCATAGGAGATGGGTACGTGTACCTAGATGACAACAAGTTACTATTCAAGAGTAAGTTGATGAAAGATATCTGTGAATACACCGACGACGACAGGCCCTATCACCTGAAACCGACGAGTAAATACAGGCCAATATTTGTGATGTGCAACATAACAAGTAACGACAATACACCAACTAGGTCAAGCAATAGGCTGCACTACATGGTCGTTGTATGTGCGGTAGTTGCAACAACAATAATTGAAACGGTTTATCAGTCATGGGTGATGGGACTTGAAGTGTTGGCAGCGGCGATTATAGGCCTACTGTTTGTTATAGAGGACGCGCTAGTCAGCGCTAGTATTCAACTTCGCAACTGTGCTGCTTTAGTAGTGTTGGTTGGCTGTTTTGGGGCTTTAACAACGAGTAGGGTTGTGAGTGCTGCATTGTGGATAGTCATGCTTGGTTGGCTTTACACTGTAGAGGCAATAGATGGCATGACCTTCACAATAAATGGTGTCAAAGGCACAAATAAAATAACTTACGAAACGTCATTGAACATGCACGCAGGTGATACGTTGCTCATGGGTAACGTGTCACTTTCACTAATAGAGATTAGACAGAGGCGTGAGTATGATTACGTGTACAGCTTGCCCACGGTGGTGACTGTCGCCACCTTGTGTCACAATTGGGACTGTGGTAACACAGCTCCCAATTGTAACAACAAGTGCGATGGCGTTTGCGGAGACTTATCTTATTCAAGATGTGTACCCATGCAGATGTACCACTCATGCGTTTGGTCACCCCTGCAGTGTGCAGCTTGCGAAGGGACAGGAGCACTCTTCGAACAGCTATGCTTCGTGGGAAGCGAAGTATGCAATTTATTTGATAGCCCGAGTAATCAAGGCGACCGAGAAATAGTTCTAGAATACAATATTGATGGTAGGACTGAAAACCATATCGTCAAAGTAGGGCAAGATGCTTACTCTAGTGGCGGTATATTTCGAGTAACGGAACTCGAAATTCTGACAACAGCAACAATTGGCACAGTTTCAAAATGTGGCAGGCACACATGGTGTAGGAAACAGAAATTACCCATAAAAGACTTCTGTGGTTGGTACGGTATGGAATCCAATTCATCACAGATGGACCCAGAATGTCTTAGGATGAAGAGCACGAGAGCTTATGCCGATGGATCAAGCATACAATCTAAATTGGAGTATAGATCCAACAACTTCGAACCATCGCAATTCGGGTTTAGGCTTTGTACTGACCAAGAAGTAGATACCGATGATGATAAGTCTGCAGTGGTATGGACGTTATCGCCCGGCGCGAGATTGAACATATATCACGAGCAGGAATTGGAAGCAACCACAACTCAACTGTGTGACGATATAGATACACTGTCAGTTTCGGCAGTTAAGCAAGGAGAGAAACACGCGTTCAAGACATCAATAGTGACAATTACTGGCCAAGTAGAACAGGAGTGCCTTGTGCAAGTTAGCAGTAAGAGGTGCTTTGTGCTGGGCAGGACAGATTATCTATTGAGATCTGATTTCAGCATTAACTTGACGATGACCTGCACGATTTGGAGCAGTGACACTATATACTTGACTGGTAGCAAGAAATACGACGTCTCAGCTACCAATATCGCGGTAGATCCATCTTATTACGTTGAAAAGTCATGGGCAGTAAACACCAATAACACGATCATAAACGGTGATTTTCCAGTTTGGGCAACGCAGTGGCTACTAAACAACATCCGTTGGCTGACCAGCATAATAACTAAGATGCTGACAAACGTGATGGCCATTGCTGCCGTTTTGGATTAAAATAGGCTGCCTTGTTTGGGGTTGGCGATTCGCTAGAAGTGATGAAAAACAAATGCTATAAAGAACGTGACAACAACGAGTGTTATTGGCTGGATCCGCATAGAACATCGTCTTCGAAATGTGCTGTATGTCCTGCAACAGATGGTGAAGATCATCTAATAATTGGGTCGAATGGCTTTGGTCATGAGTGGTCGAATCTTATATATGTTAACATGACGACCGGCAAAGTTAGCTCCGATTCAGCGATTGGTAGATTTGCACCTATAGTGAAAGGCACCCTGTTGTGGGAGTTGGTTGATATAGTTAACATCGTAACTAAAGACGGATCACTAAAGAGGGTACAGCATCATGAACTGCAGTTAGCCACACTATCCGAACGAATGGATAAGAGGTGGGATGAGCAGCAAGTAAAGTTCAATAATCACATTAATAACGTGGCAACTGAAATACTTGAAGTTAAAACTGTAATCAAAAAGTGCCAACTCAACGAGCGGAAGCTTGCCGACAGAACCAACGATGTTGAGCGCAAAGCAAACAGTACGCTTGATAAAGTCACGAAGTTGAAAGACTTCGTAGTTAAGCAATCTATGCTGTTGCAAAACTGTGCAGTAGAAAATAACGAACTGAAAAGTCGCGTTAAAGCTATGTCGGATAAAATAAATAAAATCGAGGACGAGATGGCACAACTGATAATGGATGCTGTGAATTCTGCTTTCTATCAAAAATCAGTTGATGCAGATTCACTAGTCCATGTTGATTATGGAGTGGCAGCTAAAACTACACCACCCCTACTCAGGCTCAAGCGCCAAGAAGATGAAGGCTTAGAGGTTGAGACACCGAAGGCGCTAACTGACGACGCAACTGTGCTGAAAATAAGATACGGATTTGTGGATGTTGAATTGCACCAAAATATAGTGAAGAACTGTAGTTGTACCAATGGTATAATGAAATTATGCAATATGGAAATCAAGTTCAATTCAACAAGAGCACATAAGCCTGAGGAGTCCAGTTACTGCTTGTTGAATGTCTCAACGTCTAACGGGATAATGTCAAGGAAGGAGCGGTTAAATTGCAAACAATCGGATATCAGGGATGCATGTGCTTTGTCACTGCTGGTGGGGCAGTCAGTTGACATGTCAAATGTTACCCGCGCGCATAGGAGATGGGTACGTGTACCTAGATGACAACAAGTTACTATTCAAGAGTAAGTTGATGAAAGATATCTGTGAATACACCGACGACGACAGGCCCTATCACCTGAAACCGACGAGTAAATACAGGCCAATATTTGTGATGTGCAACATAACAAGTAACGACAATACACCAACTAGGTCAAGCAATAGGCTGCACTACATGGTCGTTGTATGTGCGGTAGTTGCAACAACAATAATTGAAACGGTTTATCAGTCATGGGTGATGGGACTTGAAGTGTTGGCAGCGGCGATTATAGGCCTACTGTTTGTTATAGAGGACGCGCTAGTCAGCGCTAGTATTCAACTTCGCAACTGTGCTGCTTTAGTAGTGTTGGTTGGCTGTTTTGGGGCTTTAACAACGAGTAGGGTTGTGAGTGCTGCATTGTGGATAGTCATGCTTGGTTGGCTTTACACTGTAGAGGCAATAGATGGCATGACCTTCACAATAAATGGTGTCAAAGGCACAAATAAAATAACTTACGAAACGTCATTGAACATGCACGCAGGTGATACGTTGCTCATGGGTAACGTGTCACTTTCACTAATAGAGATTAGACAGAGGCGTGAGTATGATTACGTGTACAGCTTGCCCACGGTGGTGACTGTCGCCACCTTGTGTCACAATTGGGACTGTGGTAACACAGCTCCCAATTGTAACAACAAGTGCGATGGCGTTTGCGGAGACTTATCTTATTCAAGATGTGTACCCATGCAGATGTACCACTCATGCGTTTGGTCACCCCTGCAGTGTGCAGCTTGCGAAGGGACAGGAGCACTCTTCGAACAGCTATGCTTCGTGGGAAGCGAAGTATGCAATTTATTTGATAGCCCGAGTAATCAAGGCGACCGAGAAATAGTTCTAGAATACAATATTGATGGTAGGACTGAAAACCATATCGTCAAAGTAGGGCAAGATGCTTACTCTAGTGGCGGTATATTTCGAGTAACGGAACTCGAAATTCTGACAACAGCAACAATTGGCACAGTTTCAAAATGTGGCAGGCACACATGGTGTAGGAAACAGAAATTACCCATAAAAGACTTCTGTGGTTGGTACGGTATGGAATCCAATTCATCACAGATGGACCCAGAATGTCTTAGGATGAAGAGCACGAGAGCTTATGCCGATGGATCAAGCATACAATCTAAATTGGAGTATAGATCCAACAACTTCGAACCATCGCAATTCGGGTTTAGGCTTTGTACTGACCAAGAAGTAGATACCGATGATGATAAGTCTGCAGTGGTATGGACGTTATCGCCCGGCGCGAGATTGAACATATATCACGAGCAGGAATTGGAAGCAACCACAACTCAACTGTGTGACGATATAGATACACTGTCAGTTTCGGCAGTTAAGCAAGGAGAGAAACACGCGTTCAAGACATCAATAGTGACAATTACTGGCCAAGTAGAACAGGAGTGCCTTGTGCAAGTTAGCAGTAAGAGGTGCTTTGTGCTGGGCAGGACAGATTATCTATTGAGATCTGATTTCAGCATTAACTTGACGATGACCTGCACGATTTGGAGCAGTGACACTATATACTTGACTGGTAGCAAGAAATACGACGTCTCAGCTACCAATATCGCGGTAGATCCATCTTATTACGTTGAAAAGTCATGGGCAGTAAACACCAATAACACGATCATAAACGGTGATTTTCCAGTTTGGGCAACGCAGTGGCTACTAAACAACATCCGTTGGCTGACCAGCATAATAACTAAGATGCTGACAAACGTGATGGCCATTGCTGCCGTTTTGGATTAAAATAGGCTGCCTTGTTTGGGGTTGGCGATTCGCTAGAAGTGATGAAAAACAAATGCTATAAAGAACGTGACAACAACGAGTGTTATTGGCTGGATCCGCATAGAACATCGTCTTCGAAATGTGCTGTATGTCCTGCAACAGATGGTGAAGATCATCTAATAATTGGGTCGAATGGCTTTGGTCATGAGTGGTCGAATCTTATATATGTTAACATGACGACCGGCAAAGTTAGCTCCGATTCAGCGATTGGTAGATTTGCACCTATAGTGAAAGGCACCCTGTTGTGGGAGTTGGTTGATATAGTTAACATCGTAACTAAAGACGGATCACTAAAGAGGGTACAGCATCATGAACTGCAGTTAGCCACACTATCCGAACGAATGGATAAGAGGTGGGATGAGCAGCAAGTAAAGTTCAATAATCACATTAATAACGTGGCAACTGAAATACTTGAAGTTAAAACTGTAATCAAAAAGTGCCAACTCAACGAGCGGAAGCTTGCCGACAGAACCAACGATGTTGAGCGCAAAGCAAACAGTACGCTTGATAAAGTCACGAAGTTGAAAGACTTCGTAGTTAAGCAATCTATGCTGTTGCAAAACTGTGCAGTAGAAAATAACGAACTGAAAAGTCGCGTTAAAGCTATGTCGGATAAAATAAATAAAATCGAGGACGAGATGGCACAACTGATAATGGATGCTGTGAATTCTGCTTTCTATCAAAAATCAGTTGATGCAGATTCACTAGTCCATGTTGATTATGGAGTGGCAGCTAAAACTACACCACCCCTACTCAGGCTCAAGCGCCAAGAAGATGAAGGCTTAGAGGTTGAGACACCGAAGGCGCTAACTGACGACGCAACTGTGCTGAAAATAAGATACGGATTTGTGGATGTTGAATTGCACCAAAATATAGTGAAGAACTGTAGTTGTACCAATGGTATAATGAAATTATGCAATATGGAAATCAAGTTCAATTCAACAAGAGCACATAAGCCTGAGGAGTCCAGTTACTGCTTGTTGAATGTCTCAACGTCTAACGGGATAATGTCAAGGAAGGAGCGGTTAAATTGCAAACAATCGGATATCAGGGATGCATGTGCTTTGTCACTGCTGGTGGGGCAGTCAGTTGACATGTCAAATGTTACCCGCGCGCATAGGAGATGGGTACGTGTACCTAGATGACAACAAGTTACTATTCAAGAGTAAGTTGATGAAAGATATCTGTGAATACACCGACGACGACAGGCCCTATCACCTGAAACCGACGAGTAAATACAGGCCAATATTTGTGATGTGCAACATAACAAGTAACGACAATACACCAACTAGGTCAAGCAATAGGCTGCACTACATGGTCGTTGTATGTGCGGTAGTTGCAACAACAATAATTGAAACGGTTTATCAGTCATGGGTGATGGGACTTGAAGTGTTGGCAGCGGCGATTATAGGCCTACTGTTTGTTATAGAGGACGCGCTAGTCAGCGCTAGTATTCAACTTCGCAACTGTGCTGCTTTAGTAGTGTTGGTTGGCTGTTTTGGGGCTTTAACAACGAGTAGGGTTGTGAGTGCTGCATTGTGGATAGTCATGCTTGGTTGGCTTTACACTGTAGAGGCAATAGATGGCATGACCTTCACAATAAATGGTGTCAAAGGCACAAATAAAATAACTTACGAAACGTCATTGAACATGCACGCAGGTGATACGTTGCTCATGGGTAACGTGTCACTTTCACTAATAGAGATTAGACAGAGGCGTGAGTATGATTACGTGTACAGCTTGCCCACGGTGGTGACTGTCGCCACCTTGTGTCACAATTGGGACTGTGGTAACACAGCTCCCAATTATAACAACAAGTGCGATGGCGTTTGCGGAGACTTATCTTATTCAAGATGTGTACCCATGCAGATGTACCACTCATGCGTTTGGTCACCCCTGCAGTGTGCAGCTTGCGAAGGGACAGGAGCACTCTTCGAACAGCTATGCTTCGTGGGAAGCGAAGTATGCAATTTATTTGATAGCCCGAGTAATCAAGGCGACCGAGAAATAGTTCTAGAATACAATATTGATGGTAGGACTGAAAACCATATCGTCAAAGTAGGGCAAGATGCTTACTCTAGTGGCGGTATATTTCGAGTAACGGAACTCGAAATTCTGACAACAGTAACAATTGGCACAGTTTCAAAATGTGGCAGGCACACATGGTGTAGGAAACAGAAATTACCCATAAAAGACTTCTGTGGTTGGTACGGTATGGAATCCAATTCATCACAGATGGACCCAGAATGTCTTAGGATGAAGAGCACGAGAGCTTATGCCGATGGATCAAGCATACAATCTAAATTGGAGTATAGATCCAACAACTTCGAACCATCGCAATTCGGGTTTAGGCTTTGTACTGACCAAGAAGTAGATACCGATGATGATAAGTCTGCAGTGGTATGGACGTTATCGCCCGGCGCGAGATTGAACATATATCACGAGCAGGAATTGGAAGCAACCACAACTCAACTGTGTGACGATATAGATACACTGTCAGTTTCGGCAGTTAAGCAAGGAGAGAAACACGCGTTCAAGACATCAATAGTGACAATTACTGGCCAAGTAGAACAGGAGTGCCTTGTGCAAGTTAGCAGTAAGAGGTGCTTTGTGCTGGGCAGGACAGATTATCTATTGAGATCTGATTTCAGCATTAACTTGACGATGACCTGCACGATTTGGAGCAGTGACACTATATACTTGACTGGTAGCAAGAAATACGACGTCTCAGCTACCAATATCGCGGTAGATCCATCTTATTACGTTGAAAAGTCATGGGCAGTAAACACCAATAACACGATCATAAACGGTGATTTTCCAGTTTGGGCAACGCAGTGGCTACTAAACAACATCCGTTGGCTGACCAGCATAATAACTAAGATGCTGACAAACGTGATGGCCATTGCTGCCGTTTTGGATTAAAATAGGCTGCCTTGTTTGGGGTTGGCGATTCGCTAGAAGTGATGAAAAACAAATGCTATAAAGAACGTGACAACAACGAGTGTTATTGGCTGGATCCGCATAGAACATCGTCTTCGAAATGTGCTGTATGTCCTGCAACAGATGGTGAAGATCATCTAATAATTGGGTCGAATGGCTTTGGTCATGAGTGGTCGAATCTTATATATGTTAACATGACGACCGGCAAAGTTAGCTCCGATTCAGCGATTGGTAGATTTGCACCTATAGTGAAAGGCACCCTGTTGTGGGAGTTGGTTGATATAGTTAACATCGTAACTAAAGACGGATCACTAAAGAGGGTACAGCATCATGAACTGCAGTTAGCCACACTATCCGAACGAATGGATAAGAGGTGGGATGAGCAGCAAGTAAAGTTCAATAATCACATTAATAACGTGGCAACTGAAATACTTGAAGTTAAAACTGTAATCAAAAAGTGCCAACTCAACGAGCGGAAGCTTGCCGACAGAACCAACGATGTTGAGCGCAAAGCAAACAGTACGCTTGATAAAGTCACGAAGTTGAAAGACTTCGTAGTTAAGCAATCTATGCTGTTGCAAAACTGTGCAGTAGAAAATAACGAACTGAAAAGTCGCGTTAAAGCTATGTCGGATAAAATAAATAAAATCGAGGACGAGATGGCACAACTGATAATGGATGCTGTGAATTCTGCTTTCTATCAAAAATCAGTTGATGCAGATTCACTAGTCCATGTTGATTATGGAGTGGCAGCTAAAACTACACCACCCCTACTCAGGCTCAAGCGCCAAGAAGATGAAGGCTTAGAGGTTGAGACACCGAAGGCGCTAACTGACGACGCAACTGTGCTGAAAATAAGATACGGATTTGTGGATGTTGAATTGCACCAAAATATAGTGAAGAACTGTAGTTGTACCAATGGTATAATGAAATTATGCAATATGGAAATCAAGTTCAATTCAACAAGAGCACATAAGCCTGAGGAGTCCAGTTACTGCTTGTTGAATGTCTCAACGTCTAACGGGATAATGTCAAGGAAGGAGCGGTTAAATTGCAAACAATCGGATATCAGGGATGCATGTGCTTTGTCACTGCTGGTGGGGCAGTCAGTTGACATGTCAAATGTTACCCGCGCGCATAGGAGATGGGTACGTGTACCTAGATGACAACAAGTTACTATTCAAGAGTAAGTTGATGAAAGATATCTGTGAATACACCGACGACGACAGGCCCTATCACCTGAAACCGACGAGTAAATACAGGCCAATATTTGTGATGTGCAACATAACAAGTAACGACAATACACCAACTAGGTCAAGCAATAGGCTGCACTACATGGTCGTTGTATGTGCGGTAGTTGCAACAACAATAATTGAAACGGTTTATCAGTCATGGGTGATGGGACTTGAAGTGTTGGCAGCGGCGATTATAGGCCTACTGTTTGTTATAGAGGACGCGCTAGTCAGCGCTAGTATTCAACTTCGCAACTGTGCTGCTTTAGTAGTGTTGGTTGGCTGTTTTGGGGCTTTAACAACGAGTAGGGTTGTGAGTGCTGCATTGTGGATAGTCATGCTTGGTTGGCTTTACACTGTAGAGGCAATAGATGGCATGACCTTCACAATAAATGGTGTCAAAGGCACAAATAAAATAACTTACGAAACGTCATTGAACATGCACGCAGGTGATACGTTGCTCATGGGTAACGTGTCACTTTCACTAATAGAGATTAGACAGAGGCGTGAGTATGATTACGTGTACAGCTTGCCCACGGTGGTGACTGTCGCCACCTTGTGTCACAATTGGGACTGTGGTAACACAGCTCCCAATTGTAACAACAAGTGCGATGGCGTTTGCGGAGACTTATCTTATTCAAGATGTGTACCCATGCAGATGTACCACTCATGCGTTTGGTCACCCCTGCAGTGTGCAGCTTGCGAAGGGACAGGAGCACTCTTCGAACAGCTATGCTTCGTGGGAAGCGAAGTATGCAATTTATTTGATAGCCCGAGTAATCAAGGCGACCGAGAAATAGTTCTAGAATACAATATTGATGGTAGGACTGAAAACCATATCGTCAAAGTAGGGCAAGATGCTTACTCTAGTGGCGGTATATTTCGAGTAACGGAACTCGAAATTCTGACAACAGCAACAATTGGCACAGTTTCAAAATGTGGCAGGCACACATGGTGTAGGAAACAGAAATTACCCATAAAAGACTTCTGTGGTTGGTACGGTATGGAATCCAATTCATCACAGATGGACCCAGAATGTCTTAGGATGAAGAGCACGAGAGCTTATGCCGATGGATCAAGCATACAATCTAAATTGGAGTATAGATCCAACAACTTCGAACCATCGCAATTCGGGTTTAGGCTTTGTACTGACCAAGAAGTAGATACCGATGATGATAAGTCTGCAGTGGTATGGACGTTATCGCCCGGCGCGAGATTGAACATATATCACGAGCAGGAATTGGAAGCAACCACAACTCAACTGTGTGACGATATAGATACACTGTCAGTTTCGGCAGTTAAGCAAGGAGAGAAACACGCGTTCAAGACATCAATAGTGACAATTACTGGCCAAGTAGAACAGGAGTGCCTTGTGCAAGTTAGCAGTAAGAGGTGCTTTGTGCTGGGCAGGACAGATTATCTATTGAGATCTGATTTCAGCATTAACTTGACGATGACCTGCACGATTTGGAGCAGTGACACTATATACTTGACTGGTAGCAAGAAATACGACGTCTCAGCTACCAATATCGCGGTAGATCCATCTTATTACGTTGAAAAGTCATGGGCAGTAAACACCAATAACACGATCATAAACGGTGATTTTCCAGTTTGGGCAACGCAGTGGCTACTAAACAACATCCGTTGGCTGACCAGCATAATAACTAAGATGCTGACAAACGTGATGGCCATTGCTGCCGTTTTGGATTAAAATAGGCTGCCTTGTTTGGGGTTGGCGATTCGCTAGAAGTGATGAAAAACAAATGCTATAAAGAACGTGACAACAACGAGTGTTATTGGCTGGATCCGCATAGAACATCGTCTTCGAAATGTGCTGTATGTCCTGCAACAGATGGTGAAGATCATCTAATAATTGGGTCGAATGGCTTTGGTCATGAGTGGTCGAATCTTATATATGTTAACATGACGACCGGCAAAGTTAGCTCCGATTCAGCGATTGGTAGATTTGCACCTATAGTGAAAGGCACCCTGTTGTGGGAGTTGGTTGATATAGTTAACATCGTAACTAAAGACGGATCACTAAAGAGGGTACAGCATCATGAACTGCAGTTAGCCACACTATCCGAACGAATGGATAAGAGGTGGGATGAGCAGCAAGTAAAGTTCAATAATCACATTAATAACGTGGCAACTGAAATACTTGAAGTTAAAACTGTAATCAAAAAGTGCCAACTCAACGAGCGGAAGCTTGCCGACAGAACCAACGATGTTGAGCGCAAAGCAAACAGTACGCTTGATAAAGTCACGAAGTTGAAAGACTTCGTAGTTAAGCAATCTATGCTGTTGCAAAACTGTGCAGTAGAAAATAACGAACTGAAAAGTCGCGTTAAAGCTATGTCGGATAAAATAAATAAAATCGAGGACGAGATGGCACAACTGATAATGGATGCTGTGAATTCTGCTTTCTATCAAAAATCAGTTGATGCAGATTCACTAGTCCATGTTGATTATGGAGTGGCAGCTAAAACTACACCACCCCTACTCAGGCTCAAGCGCCAAGAAGATGAAGGCTTAGAGGTTGAGACACCGAAGGCGCTAACTGACGACGCAACTGTGCTGAAAATAAGATACGGATTTGTGGATGTTGAATTGCACCAAAATATAGTGAAGAACTGTAGTTGTACCAATGGTATAATGAAATTATGCAATATGGAAATCAAGTTCAATTCAACAAGAGCACATAAGCCTGAGGAGTCCAGTTACTGCTTGTTGAATGTCTCAACGTCTAACGGGATAATGTCAAGGAAGGAGCGGTTAAATTGCAAACAATCGGATATCAGGGATGCATGTGCTTTGTCACTGCTGGTGGGGCAGTCAGTTGACATGTCAAATGTTACCCGCGCGCATAGGAGATGGGTACGTGTACCTAGATGACAACAAGTTACTATTCAAGAGTAAGTTGATGAAAGATATCTGTGAATACACCGACGACGACAGGCCCTATCACCTGAAACCGACGAGTAAATACAGGCCAATATTTGTGATGTGCAACATAACAAGTAACGACAATACACCAACTAGGTCAAGCAATAGGCTGCACTACATGGTCGTTGTATGTGCGGTAGTTGCAACAACAATAATTGAAACGGTTTATCAGTCATGGGTGATGGGACTTGAAGTGTTGGCAGCGGCGATTATAGGCCTACTGTTTGTTATAGAGGACGCGCTAGTCAGCGCTAGTATTCAACTTCGCAACTGTGCTGCTTTAGTAGTGTTGGTTGGCTGTTTTGGGGCTTTAACAACGAGTAGGGTTGTGAGTGCTGCATTGTGGATAGTCATGCTTGGTTGGCTTTACACTGTAGAGGCAATAGATGGCATGACCTTCACAATAAATGGTGTCAAAGGCACAAATAAAATAACTTACGAAACGTCATTGAACATGCACGCAGGTGATACGTTGCTCATGGGTAACGTGTCACTTTCACTAATAGAGATTAGACAGAGGCGTGAGTATGATTACGTGTACAGCTTGCCCACGGTGGTGACTGTCGCCACCTTGTGTCACAATTGGGACTGTGGTAACACAGCTCCCAATTGTAACAACAAGTGCGATGGCGTTTGCGGAGACTTATCTTATTCAAGATGTGTACCCATGCAGATGTACCACTCATGCGTTTGGTCACCCCTGCAGTGTGCAGCTTGCGAAGGGACAGGAGCACTCTTCGAACAGCTATGCTTCGTGGGAAGCGAAGTATGCAATTTATTTGATAGCCCGAGTAATCAAGGCGACCGAGAAATAGTTCTAGAATACAATATTGATGGTAGGACTGAAAACCATATCGTCAAAGTAGGGCAAGATGCTTACTCTAGTGGCGGTATATTTCGAGTAACGGAACTCGAAATTCTGACAACAGCAACAATTGGCACAGTTTCAAAATGTGGCAGGCACACATGGTGTAGGAAACAGAAATTACCCATAAAAGACTTCTGTGGTTGGTACGGTATGGAATCCAATTCATCACAGATGGACCCAGAATGTCTTAGGATGAAGAGCACGAGAGCTTATGCCGATGGATCAAGCATACAATCTAAATTGGAGTATAGATCCAACAACTTCGAACCATCGCAATTCGGGTTTAGGCTTTGTACTGACCAAGAAGTAGATACCGATGATGATAAGTCTGCAGTGGTATGGACGTTATCGCCCGGCGCGAGATTGAACATATATCACGAGCAGGAATTGGAAGCAACCACAACTCAACTGTGTGACGATATAGATACACTGTCAGTTTCGGCAGTTAAGCAAGGAGAGAAACACGCGTTCAAGACATCAATAGTGACAATTACTGGCCAAGTAGAACAGGAGTGCCTTGTGCAAGTTAGCAGTAAGAGGTGCTTTGTGCTGGGCAGGACAGATTATCTATTGAGATCTGATTTCAGCATTAACTTGACGATGACCTGCACGATTTGGAGCAGTGACACTATATACTTGACTGGTAGCAAGAAATACGACGTCTCAGCTACCAATATCGCGGTAGATCCATCTTATTACGTTGAAAAGTCATGGGCAGTAAACACCAATAACACGATCATAAACGGTGATTTTCCAGTTTGGGCAACGCAGTGGCTACTAAACAACATCCGTTGGCTGACCAGCATAATAACTAAGATGCTGACAAACGTGATGGCCATTGCTGCCGTTTTGGATTAAAATAGGCTGCCTTGTTTGGGGTTGGCGATTCGCTAGAAGTGATGAAAAACAAATGCTATAAAGAACGTGACAACAACGAGTGTTATTGGCTGGATCCGCATAGAACATCGTCTTCGAAATGTGCTGTATGTCCTGCAACAGATGGTGAAGATCATCTAATAATTGGGTCGAATGGCTTTGGTCATGAGTGGTCGAATCTTATATATGTTAACATGACGACCGGCAAAGTTAGCTCCGATTCAGCGATTGGTAGATTTGCACCTATAGTGAAAGGCACCCTGTTGTGGGAGTTGGTTGATATAGTTAACATCGTAACTAAAGACGGATCACTAAAGAGGGTACAGCATCATGAACTGCAGTTAGCCACACTATCCGAACGAATGGATAAGAGGTGGGATGAGCAGCAAGTAAAGTTCAATAATCACATTAATAACGTGGCAACTGAAATACTTGAAGTTAAAACTGTAATCAAAAAGTGCCAACTCAACGAGCGGAAGCTTGCCGACAGAACCAACGATGTTGAGCGCAAAGCAAACAGTACGCTTGATAAAGTCACGAAGTTGAAAGACTTCGTAGTTAAGCAATCTATGCTGTTGCAAAACTGTGCAGTAGAAAATAACGAACTGAAAAGTCGCGTTAAAGCTATGTCGGATAAAATAAATAAAATCGAGGACGAGATGGCACAACTGATAATGGATGCTGTGAATTCTGCTTTCTATCAAAAATCAGTTGATGCAGATTCACTAGTCCATGTTGATTATGGAGTGGCAGCTAAAACTACACCACCCCTACTCAGGCTCAAGCGCCAAGAAGATGAAGGCTTAGAGGTTGAGACACCGAAGGCGCTAACTGACGACGCAACTGTGCTGAAAATAAGATACGGATTTGTGGATGTTGAATTGCACCAAAATATAGTGAAGAACTGTAGTTGTACCAATGGTATAATGAAATTATGCAATATGGAAATCAAGTTCAATTCAACAAGAGCACATAAGCCTGAGGAGTCCAGTTACTGCTTGTTGAATGTCTCAACGTCTAACGGGATAATGTCAAGGAAGGAGCGGTTAAATTGCAAACAATCGGATATCAGGGATGCATGTGCTTTGTCACTGCTGGTGGGGCAGTCAGTTGACATGTCAAATGTTACCCGCGCGCATAGGAGATGGGTACGTGTACCTAGATGACAACAAGTTACTATTCAAGAGTAAGTTGATGAAAGATATCTGTGAATACACCGACGACGACAGGCCCTATCACCTGAAACCGACGAGTAAATACAGGCCAATATTTGTGATGTGCAACATAACAAGTAACGACAATACACCAACTAGGTCAAGCAATAGGCTGCACTACATGGTCGTTGTATGTGCGGTAGTTGCAACAACAATAATTGAAACGGTTTATCAGTCATGGGTGATGGGACTTGAAGTGTTGGCAGCGGCGATTATAGGCCTACTGTTTGTTATAGAGGACGCGCTAGTCAGCGCTAGTATTCAACTTCGCAACTGTGCTGCTTTAGTAGTGTTGGTTGGCTGTTTTGGGGCTTTAACAACGAGTAGGGTTGTGAGTGCTGCATTGTGGATAGTCATGCTTGGTTGGCTTTACACTGTAGAGGCAATAGATGGCATGACCTTCACAATAAATGGTGTCAAAGGCACAAATAAAATAACTTACGAAACGTCATTGAACATGCACGCAGGTGATACGTTGCTCATGGGTAACGTGTCACTTTCACTAATAGAGATTAGACAGAGGCGTGAGTATGATTACGTGTACAGCTTGCCCACGGTGGTGACTGTCGCCACCTTGTGTCACAATTGGGACTGTGGTAACACAGCTCCCAATTGTAACAACAAGTGCGATGGCGTTTGCGGAGACTTATCTTATTCAAGATGTGTACCCATGCAGATGTACCACTCATGCGTTTGGTCACCCCTGCAGTGTGCAGCTTGCGAAGGGACAGGAGCACTCTTCGAACAGCTATGCTTCGTGGGAAGCGAAGTATGCAATTTATTTGATAGCCCGAGTAATCAAGGCGACCGAGAAATAGTTCTAGAATACAATATTGATGGTAGGACTGAAAACCATATCGTCAAAGTAGGGCAAGATGCTTACTCTAGTGGCGGTATATTTCGAGTAACGGAACTCGAAATTCTGACAACAGCAACAATTGGCACAGTTTCAAAATGTGGCAGGCACACATGGTGTAGGAAACAGAAATTACCCATAAAAGACTTCTGTGGTTGGTACGGTATGGAATCCAATTCATCACAGATGGACCCAGAATGTCTTAGGATGAAGAGCACGAGAGCTTATGCCGATGGATCAAGCATACAATCTAAATTGGAGTATAGATCCAACAACTTCGAACCATCGCAATTCGGGTTTAGGCTTTGTACTGACCAAGAAGTAGATACCGATGATGATAAGTCTGCAGTGGTATGGACGTTATCGCCCGGCGCGAGATTGAACATATATCACGAGCAGGAATTGGAAGCAACCACAACTCAACTGTGTGACGATATAGATACACTGTCAGTTTCGGCAGTTAAGCAAGGAGAGAAACACGCGTTCAAGACATCAATAGTGACAATTACTGGCCAAGTAGAACAGGAGTGCCTTGTGCAAGTTAGCAGTAAGAGGTGCTTTGTGCTGGGCAGGACAGATTATCTATTGAGATCTGATTTCAGCATTAACTTGACGATGACCTGCACGATTTGGAGCAGTGACACTATATACTTGACTGGTAGCAAGAAATACGACGTCTCAGCTACCAATATCGCGGTAGATCCATCTTATTACGTTGAAAAGTCATGGGCAGTAAACACCAATAACACGATCATAAACGGTGATTTTCCAGTTTGGGCAACGCAGTGGCTACTAAACAACATCCGTTGGCTGACCAGCATAATAACTAAGATGCTGACAAACGTGATGGCCATTGCTGCCGTTTTGGATTAAAATAGGCTGCCTTGTTTGGGGTTGGCGATTCGCTAGAAGTGATGAAAAACAAATGCTATAAAGAACGTGACAACAACGAGTGTTATTGGCTGGATCCGCATAGAACATCGTCTTCGAAATGTGCTGTATGTCCTGCAACAGATGGTGAAGATCATCTAATAATTGGGTCGAATGGCTTTGGTCATGAGTGGTCGAATCTTATATATGTTAACATGACGACCGGCAAAGTTAGCTCCGATTCAGCGATTGGTAGATTTGCACCTATAGTGAAAGGCACCCTGTTGTGGGAGTTGGTTGATATAGTTAACATCGTAACTAAAGACGGATCACTAAAGAGGGTACAGCATCATGAACTGCAGTTAGCCACACTATCCGAACGAATGGATAAGAGGTGGGATGAGCAGCAAGTAAAGTTCAATAATCACATTAATAACGTGGCAACTGAAATACTTGAAGTTAAAACTGTAATCAAAAAGTGCCAACTCAACGAGCGGAAGCTTGCCGACAGAACCAACGATGTTGAGCGCAAAGCAAACAGTACGCTTGATAAAGTCACGAAGTTGAAAGACTTCGTAGTTAAGCAATCTATGCTGTTGCAAAACTGTGCAGTAGAAAATAACGAACTGAAAAGTCGCGTTAAAGCTATGTCGGATAAAATAAATAAAATCGAGGACGAGATGGCACAACTGATAATGGATGCTGTGAATTCTGCTTTCTATCAAAAATCAGTTGATGCAGATTCACTAGTCCATGTTGATTATGGAGTGGCAGCTAAAACTACACCACCCCTACTCAGGCTCAAGCGCCAAGAAGATGAAGGCTTAGAGGTTGAGACACCGAAGGCGCTAACTGACGACGCAACTGTGCTGAAAATAAGATACGGATTTGTGGATGTTGAATTGCACCAAAATATAGTGAAGAACTGTAGTTGTACCAATGGTATAATGAAATTATGCAATATGGAAATCAAGTTCAATTCAACAAGAGCACATAAGCCTGAGGAGTCCAGTTACTGCTTGTTGAATGTCTCAACGTCTAACGGGATAATGTCAAGGAAGGAGCGGTTAAATTGCAAACAATCGGATATCAGGGATGCATGTGCTTTGTCACTGCTGGTGGGGCAGTCAGTTGACATGTCAAATGTTACCCGCGCGCATAGGAGATGGGTACGTGTACCTAGATGACAACAAGTTACTATTCAAGAGTAAGTTGATGAAAGATATCTGTGAATACACCGACGACGACAGGCCCTATCACCTGAAACCGACGAGTAAATACAGGCCAATATTTGTGATGTGCAACATAACAAGTAACGACAATACACCAACTAGGTCAAGCAATAGGCTGCACTACATGGTCGTTGTATGTGCGGTAGTTGCAACAACAATAATTGAAACGGTTTATCAGTCATGGGTGATGGGACTTGAAGTGTTGGCAGCGGCGATTATAGGCCTACTGTTTGTTATAGAGGACGCGCTAGTCAGCGCTAGTATTCAACTTCGCAACTGTGCTGCTTTAGTAGTGTTGGTTGGCTGTTTTGGGGCTTTAACAACGAGTAGGGTTGTGAGTGCTGCATTGTGGATAGTCATGCTTGGTTGGCTTTACACTGTAGAGGCAATAGATGGCATGACCTTCACAATAAATGGTGTCAAAGGCACAAATAAAATAACTTACGAAACGTCATTGAACATGCACGCAGGTGATACGTTGCTCATGGGTAACGTGTCACTTTCACTAATAGAGATTAGACAGAGGCGTGAGTATGATTACGTGTACAGCTTGCCCACGGTGGTGACTGTCGCCACCTTGTGTCACAATTGGGACTGTGGTAACACAGCTCCCAATTGTAACAACAAGTGCGATGGCGTTTGCGGAGACTTATCTTATTCAAGATGTGTACCCATGCAGATGTACCACTCATGCGTTTGGTCACCCCTGCAGTGTGCAGCTTGCGAAGGGACAGGAGCACTCTTCGAACAGCTATGCTTCGTGGGAAGCGAAGTATGCAATTTATTTGATAGCCCGAGTAATCAAGGCGACCGAGAAATAGTTCTAGAATACAATATTGATGGTAGGACTGAAAACCATATCGTCAAAGTAGGGCAAGATGCTTACTCTAGTGGCGGTATATTTCGAGTAACGGAACTCGAAATTCTGACAACAGCAACAATTGGCACAGTTTCAAAATGTGGCAGGCACACATGGTGTAGGAAACAGAAATTACCCATAAAAGACTTCTGTGGTTGGTACGGTATGGAATCCAATTCATCACAGATGGACCCAGAATGTCTTAGGATGAAGAGCACGAGAGCTTATGCCGATGGATCAAGCATACAATCTAAATTGGAGTATAGATCCAACAACTTCGAACCATCGCAATTCGGGTTTAGGCTTTGTACTGACCAAGAAGTAGATACCGATGATGATAAGTCTGCAGTGGTATGGACGTTATCGCCCGGCGCGAGATTGAACATATATCACGAGCAGGAATTGGAAGCAACCACAACTCAACTGTGTGACGATATAGATACACTGTCAGTTTCGGCAGTTAAGCAAGGAGAGAAACACGCGTTCAAGACATCAATAGTGACAATTACTGGCCAAGTAGAACAGGAGTGCCTTGTGCAAGTTAGCAGTAAGAGGTGCTTTGTGCTGGGCAGGACAGATT